>JANHGL010006620.1:0-113432 GCA_024611195.1 Ceyx melanurus
ATGGGAGGGCGCGAGGGGTTTCCCGGCCTGCCTCGCGTCGCCGTGACACGCGCCCAGCGCTGCTGCGTGCCCAATAGGAGGCCGCCTTATTGCAGGGCTGGCTGTGCCGCGCGCTGATGGGGCGGCGCTGCTCGGGCGCTTCCTGTCATGCTTTCCCGGCTGCGCTTGCATCATTGCGGGACGGGCGGCGTGGAGGTGGGTGAGCGGCGACGGGGCCCGGCCCAGTCCAGCCTTGCCCAGGGGGGCCCCCTCACTCCCGAGCCCCTCTCACTGTCCCCAGCTGGCCGAGGGGCAGTGTCAGCGCGGCGAGGGAAGGCTCGGAGGTTTGAGGGAGGGGCGGCGCCGGGGCCCCGGGAGCGTCGCGGCACTTTCGGGGCGTTTCGTGCAGCTGACGGCGCCTCGTAGGATGCTCCGGAGAACCGGCGGCTCGTGCCCTGGGTGCCGGTCCCGCTGCCTGCCGGCCCTGCTCAGCAGCGAGCTGCTCTGCGTGGCTTGTGGCCCTGCCGGTGCCTCAGCTGTCACCCGCCGCAGCTCCGGAGCCCGTTAGCGGGGAAGCGGCCGCTCTGGCGCTTTGACATTTTTATCGCATCTTCGGGCGTTAGAGCAGAGCTGGGGTGTTTTGTATATAAAGCGTTACGTTTACACATGCCATGTTACCTCTTGGGACGCTGTACTTTTCTGAACTTCGTCGATTTCTTCAACTCGGTGCTTGCTGAAGGGTGGTTACCCCTAGTACAGAGCTTCATACCTAGCGAAGCTTAGTTTTATTCATTGGTTGAACGAAAAACCTAAGATGTCTTGCAAGCTGCATTATGTCTCAAGCATTCCATTTCAGCATCTCTTTTAATAGAAGATAAGTTTTTGAGAAAGGAACTTTTTTTTATTACTGTGGCTGTGATGGATTTGACATTTCTGTCTTTCTGGCCACTGTTGGCTTCTCCACCCTCTGGGAGTCTTCTGCAAACAGGAAAGCATATGTCTTTTTTTTTTTTTTTTTTTGGTGATATGCTTGGGAAGCAGCTGTTAGGTAAGAGCAGAATTTAGTTGGACACCTAACAGCAGTTTTTGCTGACACCAATTTTTCATTGTTTTAAATCCATAGTTCAAAGTTACTTAAAAAGCCTAGGATTTGTGTTTTTTTATTTTATTTTTTTTTCCAATAGCAAATGTTACCCTTTTAGTTGAAGTCATATGGGAACAACAGAAAAGTTACAGCATGGTAAGGCGAGGTGAAACTGACTCGTAGCACAGCATGAAACATATTTGTGTCTAAACATAGAATTAATTCATGAGTCTGCCACTGTTTTACCAATCTTTTAATCTTTTAATTGCCTTTTCAGCATAAAAAGAAAAACTTCCTGGGGAGCAGATGCTGGCCTGTAATCTGTCTCCTGTAGTGTTTCATTTTGAGATGAATTAATCTCAATACACTTTCCCTAACCTAGCCTCAAGTTTATCAGGCTCAGTTTAAGTAGATTTCATTTACCTGCTTAGAAATGAGAAGCTCACTTCCTAGTTTCCCAGTGGAGTTTTCTGATCTGCTCATCTTGGAGCATATTTTTCAGTAAGAAAGTCTCTAACTCCTCTGTTTTGTGACCCATCAAATAGAAGAGTAGAATAGTGGTGCCATTTTCAGTCTGCTATCAATAAAGTGTAGATATAAATTTTTCTCTTGCCACCAAACCTCGACTCTTATGATGAAAACTGTTTTAATTTTTTTTTCTTTCTGAAGTAATTGCACTTATAAATTGCACCGTTAGGGAAACCAGCCATGAGGGTGGCAGCTTTATGTCTTTTTGGAGAATAAAAGCTATGGCTCAGTATTTTTTTTTTTTCTTTTCCTAAGTTATTTTTTGTATTTGCAACTCTTTGATAGTTTATATAAAATGCTAGTTAGAGTAGGATGAAATGATACAGTTTTAAAAGGTTTTAAAAATAGATATACTGGTTGGTCTGGTTTTTGTGTTTGTTTTTTTTTTCTAACCCATTGTCATATTTTTGCTTAGTGTTGCAGCTTGAAATCCACTTTGTTGTAAACATCTGTGTGTGCTGTGTTTTAAGTCCAATGACATTCTGAAACACTGGTTCACTTCATGGTGGCATTTTTACTGGTTATTTTGTTGAAAATTAAATATTGCTGAAAAAGAAAATCTTCATATTGAAAAAAATGCATTCTAAATTTTACTATTTTAATGCGCTTTTTTTTGTTGTTTTTGCATGTTTTTTTCCTAGACAAGAAGCCCAGCACAGATGTGAGACTGCTGTAGTACAACTGACAACCAGACACCTTTGCTATTGAATGTTGTTATCTTTTTAAAAAGTGAGTGTAATTAAAAAGTTCCCCAGTGCTGCGTTGTCATCCTGTCATCCAGACACTCTTTGTAAGCAGAAATGAGTAGAGGAACATCAAAACAAAACCCCCTTGTGTTGTTAACCTGTCTGTAAACATGGAATGTTGTCCAAAAGTGGTGTTTTGTTAGATACATTTGTATTATAGTTTCTGTAACATCATTTGGGAAGTTTTCTCACGTGGTTGTGTTCCAAGTAATGAGTTGTCCTAGATTGTTTTTTTAAATTCCCTTACTTAAAATACCTGCATTATGAACTACTTATGGTTTTCCTGACCAAAGGAGCCTGTTTTTTTTCTCAGCTGAGGTTGAGCCATAGTTAAGTTTTGTCTTTTAAATCAACCTGTTTTAAAATCTGTTTTGTACCTTGAAAAAACTAAACCTGTGGTGACTGTTACATAATAATTCTCAGCAGTGATTTTTTTTTTTTTCTCCAATTCTGACAAAATAAACTGACTTTGTAATACTGATAAGAGTATGGATGAATTTGTGCCCTGTGGTTGCTGGGCATTGTTTGTGTGTACAGTGCTTCAGTTGGTAGAAAAGGGCCAAAAGTGATGCTGTGATTTTCGCATGGAGCCTGTGATGTGTGAGCAGCTTCCACAGCCCAGTCACAGCTACAGACCAAGCCTTAAGCTTTACTCGAGACTACAGGGAGTTGGCTGTTGGGCACTCTGCACTTGCCACTGAATTGCAGAGGGTGAGCTTGGTCTGTGTAAAATGTGCAGATCCCTAGTCCTCGAGTCAACTGGTCTGTAGGAAATAAGTTTTCCAGCTGGATTCTTTTGTCATTGCCATGGTCTCTGGTCTTGAGGCAGTGATCAAATTGCTGAGAAATGGCACGGACTAATTAGCTTTATTGAGTGCTTTGAGATAGGGTGATGACAACTTCTGTACAAGTTGTCATCTTCAACTCCCAGTGCTGTGACATCTTATTACCTTTTTAAGAATGCATCCAGCCCACATCCACGTGTTCATTCCATGTCAGCCTGGGATCCCCCCTCTAGCTGCTCTGCTGCCTGTGTACCAGCTTTCTCAATAAGTTTCTTGTCTTATCAAATAAGTTTATTATTGGGGAGGATGATCTGCCATTAATACAAAAAGATGGTAACATCTGTCTGTAGGTTTTGTTTTTGGGGCTCATTTTTTTTTTTCATCTGGGTTCAGGCATTGAGCCAGCAATATCTGTAGTGTTCTGGGTTTTGTTTAAATTGTTTGGATCTGTAGCACTACTTGGCAGTGTCAACTCTAACTTGAAGTATCCTCTTCATGTGTTTGCATTTGCTGCTGCTTATGGTTACTATTTCACACACCTGGGTAAATTGAGAAGACTCAGTCCTTGTGCCATTGCTTGTAATTCTGCAATGCTAAGTGAAACTTGAGGCTGTTGTAGTGCTCAGCTCTTTTCAGTGTGAGTGCTGAGGACCAGCAACACTAAAGTTAGAGGTGTGGAACAGCAAATTTCTTTTATTAAGAAATTTATTTAAGTTATCTTCTCTTAGGACATTTACAGACAGTTTTCTGTTCTTATGGATGCCCTTTCTTAAATATCCTTATTCCACAGAGCTTTTGCTTAGTGCTTGCTGTAGTATTTGCTTCAAATTTCATCCCTTTGAATGTCATGGCAGGTCTGGAACACCAGGCAGCTCCACTGTGTGTTATTAATGATGCTGAGAATTCTTTTCCCTGTGTTGCTTGTATGTAATTGTGCTTGTAGTGATTTTCAATGACTTAGCCAGAGATGAAGGATGACTCTGGGCTCTGGTGACCAGATTCCACTGAATAAAAGACCTTCAGGGAATGACCAGCAAAAAATAACCCTTTGTGGCTTTGTTCTGACATACTTGTAAAACTGAAGGGGAGAAAAAACCAACCCAGAAACTAGAAATATTAGTTGTTTTGCTTGTACTCTGAAAGTTAGAGATGCTCAAGATTCACAATTATGATCTTTGGGCTTTTCACCTCATCTGTTCAGATTCTTCCTACATGTTCCATCTTTCACTACAGTGTGTTTTGACTATGCTGTCTGAACTCTAGCTGCTTTTAGGAACATCAGAGAATGATGGAAAAATGCTACTTTTAAATCTTTAAATTGTAGGACTAGTTGTACAGTGAAAAGGAGTCTCTTCACATGTTCTAGTTCATGCACTTAAAGTAATTCTCTCTAGTTCACAAATTGATGCTGAAAGGTCAGTTTGAACTTGGAAATTTTTCCTGAAGGAAACTTTATGACCAAAAAATAATTTACCCTTTGGCCTTTCTTTTAATAGGAGAACAAAACAAAACAAAAAAACACAAAAAACCCAATAAAAAATAATTGACCATGGTTGAATGAATGGAGAATCCTTTTCCTCTTATAACTTTGACAGACTAGCACCAAAGTTTTATTAAGCTGTTTTTAGGATACAGTGTCTTCCATGTCTATTCTGAATTAAGCTTTTTGCATACCCTGAGATGTGGTTTGGTGATATGGATTTGTAAGACAATAAATTGTATTTGTGAAATATTTTCTCTTCAATACTTATTTTTTTTTCTCTGCTTGGTTATTGCTGGGAAAGAATGGTTCAGCAAGTTCCAGAAAACATAAGTTTTCCACATGAGGAAGAGAAGATACTGGAGCTCTGGAAAAATCTTAATTGCTTCCAGGAATGCCTAAAGCAATCAAAGAACAGGCCTAGGTAAGAATCTGCTGAAAACTGCAGCCCCTGCAAGTCTGGCTTAGCTGTAATTTTTTTTTTTTCCTCATGTTAACAGCAGCTGCTCCCTTTGCAGCTAACTGTCTTGACTGATGTTACTGTTCATATTGCACTTGAGAAGGATCAACACTGTTCAAACTGTAGCAATAAACCTGTAATTTCCTGCTTGGTGTGTTTATAAAACAAATCTGTAAGAAACAGGGCAACACAACAACAACAAAGTCTGCCAGCTGTGGAGCATCATACTGGTAGTTGCAGGGTTAATACTGGTAGAAGTGGCAGTTGGTAGGAACAGATAGAGCTGCAGTGTTCCCTAGAGTCCCACTGCTGACATGATGATGCCTTTGCTGACTAGTAATGGAAGAAGAAACTGATGCTGTCCTAGTAAGACATGAGACATAACCTGCAGATAGACTTAACCCTCAGAAGATTTGATGCTTTGTTTTTTATTTACTTCAGAATGTGGTCTAGGTGATTCTGCTCTGGCAGGGAGGTTGAACTAGATGATCTTCTAGGTCCCTTCCAACTCCTAACATTCTGTGGTTCTGTTGCAGATTTAACTTCTATGATGGCCCTCCATTTGCTACTGGCCTTCCACACTACGGACACATTCTTGCAGGAACCATTAAAGACATAGTGACTAGATTTGCTCATCAGAGTGGATTTCATGTTGACAGAAGATTTGGCTGGGATTGCCATGGTTTACCTGTGGTATGTGTCATAAATCTACATACAGTTATTTCTGGTGGTTCCTCTTCCCAGGTTCTTACCTGCTTATCAGTTGTTCTTAAGCAGGGGCTTTGGTGCTAAAAGAGAAATAGATTTTTTTTTTTTCTCCAGTGTGCTGTCTGGCTTTTATGTGTGTGGTGATTCCATGTCCCTCCTCATCTGCTCTAATCCAGGCCCTCTGTTCACTACTATAAGCATGTGTTTATTTGGTATGTATTTCAGAAGATGTTTGGATTGTTTTTTTTCTGAAAATAGTAAAACAATCACACCAGGGTTATCCTTTGAAATACCTGCTTAGTTGAGGTACAACACTCATGAAATCTTGGAGGCATAAAGAAGACCCTTCAGCCTTATTAGAATGCATAGAACGTAAATAAACTATACAGAGAAATCCTGAAAACTTTTGATGATGCATGTGTGTTTTTTTGTTTGTTTGTTTTTTTGTGTGTGTGGTTTTTTTTTTGTTGGTTTTCAATGCTCCCAGGAATATGAGATTGACAAGACTTTAGGCATCAAAGGGCCAGAGGATGTGGCGAAGATGGGGATAAAAGAATACAACAATCAGTGCAGAGGAATTGTGATGAGATATGCCAAGGAGTGGGAGGTCAGTAAAGACTTATGCATATTCTGCTAGATGTTTCTAATTCTGCATGTGTAGAAGTTTTTCAGCTGGGGTGAACTTCATCCTTCTCTCTGTATGATTATGTGCATAAATCTCAGGTCTTCAGCTATTGTCTTACTGGTGATACTCAAAGGGGAACAAAAAGAATGATATTGTGGCTCAGAACAGGGGAACTGCTGTGAGATGTCAAGAGATGGTTACTATAAGGTAACCTGGAGCTCCAAGTGTATAGCTAGATACATGGAACATCTATATTCTAAGCAGAATATTCTAAGTTCTTTAGTTTTTCCTCAAGAAGCTATTCTACCTTGTCACAATTCTCTGTGCATTTTCTAGTCCTGAAGGTCAGCATCAAAACTGATATATTTCAGGAGCTCATGTGTGAGGTGAAAATATAGAGGTGAGAGAATACATTTGCTTTGTTTTCACTTTCCTAGTTTGGCTTTCAGGATGGTCTGTGTCTATCAATATCAGGACAGGTGTCTCTGGGCTTGGTTATTTGCAGAGCTAGGGTTCAGATAGCTGTGAGATTGGCAAGAGAATCTGCTTGGCTGAGTGAATCCCATAGCTGTCTTATTACTAGTTAGTTTTCATATTCCTTGCCAATGGACATGACCATAATCTGTCCTGAGACTGGGGCTAACACCTGTCATAGCCCTGTCATAGCTTTGGGAAGTCAGAAAACGCAGTTGGCCCTAAAATAATTCTGGTAACTCCTTGTGACATATCAATTTCTTTCAGCATTTCTTTGTCTTCAAATTACATCATGTTTTCATATAACTGAAAGCTGATAAACTATGTGTTCTGCATTTTGACTGTCTCTGCAATGAGCAGTCTTAAAAATAGAAGCAAGACCACTGTAGTCAAAAGCAATCTTCAGGCATTTGAACTTTGGCTGAACCTTGAATGACCCACCATTTCTATCTGATGAATGATCCAAATGATCCACCATTTCTTTTCAGGAGTCTTGAACACATTTGCTTGGTGTGTGACCTTGGTTCTTAATGATTTTGTTTGTGGTTTCATTCTTTGCTTATTTTTGCCTGTTTAAATACATTGGAACAATTGTTCAGCTAAAATATTAACAAAAGTTTCACTGATGTGGGACAAACACTACATTTAATCAAACAGTTTTATAAAATAACTGTTGGACATGTGTCATGTTCTTTACTATTAAAAGATGCCTGTCAATCTGTGTTTTTGTTTATTAACAGTTCAATGTTACCAGATTAGGACGCTGGATTGATTTTAAGAATGACTATAAAACCCTTTATCCTGAGTTCATGGAGTCTGTATGGTAAGCTAATTTGCATATGTTGCATATACTTTATGAATTTGAAATGTTAAGAAGGCTTCTATTATTGTAAACATGTGTTAAGTCCATGCATCACTGGAAATGTTTTGAAACATTCATATAAACAGTGAGCAAAATAATTCAGGTGATTTGAAATATCTTGATGTTGAGATAAAATTATTCATTATATAGAATAACTGAAGTACAACAGTACTGCTTTTAGCAAGTGCTAAAATCTTCTTACTGCTCTTTGTCAACTTAAAAGTAATTCTGATATATTCCTTGCTTGGTTTAGGAAATGACGTTATTTCTCTGGATGTTCTTCCCACTGTCACATGCAAATGAGCAAATGCTCTGAACTCAGTTTAGTTCTAAAAAATCTTTTTCAAGCCTGAATGTAGAGGCTGGGAATCTGCTGTTGACTTTTTCTTGGCAGTGTAGTTGGACAACTGTCTCAGATTCCTGGTGCAGAGCTAAGTAGAGTTCAGGTATTTTGGCTGTGTATTCAGGGTGACTGTTGGAATTCCAAAAGTTGAGACAGCCTCATAGGTTAAGGATAATCAGATTGACCTAAGACAGTGAAGAAATGGTGACTAGAGTCTATCAGGTGATAGAACTACAAGGTGAGTTGCAGGGAGAGGTTTACCAAAGAATATGCTGACAAAAGGCCATTGAAAAGCAAATTTTATGCATAATGAAGTATGAATGTTCTTGATTACTATTTTTACTACTAACCTTCAATTGTATAGTTAGTTATATACATTTATGATAAAGGATTTCCAGAACTTAATGTCTCTGAAGCTGTTGTAGAGGGCTGAAGCGCCAGTGAGTTTTCAGTGAGTGTGGAAAAGACTGTGGGAAGGGAACACATGTTTAAATAACTTAGCTGAAGAAACCCTTCACAATGATAAAGCCAAGACTGATAAGAAACCTTCCTTTTATAAGCTATAAAAATAGTGGTACCTTAAATCCCATTTAACTAACATCTTCCAAGGACCATTTAAAAACCAAACTTGACTTGAACTAGCTGTAGCGTCTCTCAACAGCCAAAGGTTTTTCTTTCCTCTTTCCCCTCCCTTTGAAGGAAAATGTGTAGTCTTTCAGCTGGCTCGTAGAGGTTGCCTCTTCTAATGCTTGTTTTGGATACAGACTGTAAAATATTTGGATCAGAAATCTCTGGGGTATGAGATTTCAGGAACAATGTAAGCAGATAACATCATCTTGTACTTTTTTTTTTCCCCCTTTCTGATGCTGTTAATTTTCTGTGTAGCCCTGTAGTGAAAGAAGCTTTGAGAAGTCTGTTTTTAAAGTCTTCTAAGACTTGGAGGGACATGTTACAATGCCACTGGCAGTTTGATCTCCAGTAGAACAGGAGGTGGAACCACTGGTGTTTGTATAGAGCAGATGGAGGAGGGGAATGGGAGAAGGAATGTGGGATGCCTCATTCAAGGCTAAGGGGGATAATGCTTAAAGTGAGCACTAACTGTAGTTCCAGTAGTGCTTTTGACAGGGACTAACTTACAGTCTTCTAAAAATATATATAATTAAGCAATCAAACTGAAAATATCTGTAACTGAAGTTGTATTTCACATTCATTAAAAGTGTATGGTAGATTCTAGTGTGCTTGTCTTACTAGTAATTTGATTTTAATACAAGATCCTTTAAAAACAATAATGTTAGTGTTCAGCTAACTGCAAAAGAGAGACTGCACATTAATTTCTGCATTGACTGTAACCTGGTAGTGATACTAGCCTGTTCAGTGCCTTTTGTTATGTGTGTGTTGTTGCTTTGTTGTTTTTTTTTTTTTTTTTTTTTTTTTTTTTTTTTTTTTTTTTTTTTTTTTTTTTTTTTTTTTAATGCCTGTGGCAATAGAGCATTACTCCTAGGTTTGGAAAAAAACATTGATAGTAATAAAGGTAGTGAGCCTAGCAACTATGGATTTTGTGGGTCAAATATGATAAGAATTTTGTCTTCAGTCTTTTAATCTGCTAAATCTATCTGCTTAGTCTTGCTTCTTTTGTCTCTAGCTCTTCCTGAGGCTTGCAGTTCTGGAATGGTCTCAACTGGAATTTCTAGCTCTCTATGAAACATGTTTGTGTTGAGTTCAGTGAGCTAATGTAATACTTGTGATAAATGTTGTTTTCAGCCGTGGCTGTTTTTATTGGGATTGTTTAGATTTGAAATAGTTCAGGACTCGGACAACAAATATCTTTCGTTAATGTGATTTTATTTTGTAGAGGTACTGTAAAAACTCAAATTGCTAGAGGACATTCCTTTTCTTATTTTCTAACAAGTTTGCTGGAAATGGCTTCTTTGTAAGCATTTTGCTGCTATGTCAAGTGGTGGCTGACAGAGGAGAATTTATTTTCAGCCTGCTGAATTTTGACTTGGAACAAAACTTGGATGAAGTTTTGTAGTCCAGTGATAAAATTGTGGCATCCTGGCACAGTTGTTCAGGGCAACATTGGAGGCTGGTGTCATTGAGGTGATACTACAATAGTTGCTTATGTGAAGATATGGTTAGTTCTTCATATCTTAAGTAAACAAAACTTTCACGTTCTGATTAGGCAGAACTTGTACATTAATCCTGCAGCCAGTTTGAATTACAATGAAAAAACATCCTTCACTGAAAACAGTAGAGTGAGAAAGATGGTGCTGACATAGGATGGAACAATATATTTTTGCTTTTTTTTTTTTTTTACTGTATAATCATGAGAGGGATACCATGCAATTGAGAACAGTTTGATGTGATTTAAACTTTTTACTGATTTACATTTGTTCTGAAGGAAGCATGTGAGCTGGGGGGGGGGGAACCATCAAACCAACAACTAGGAAATTGTCTTCACTACTGGCTTATTTCCATAGTTTAGAAGTGCTGAGGAGGGGGAATAGCTCGCTTTGCATTCAGAGTGATGGCGCGTTTCTAGGCCTCATCACAAGGGGTTTTCATTTTCTCCTTTGCAGAACTTCAGTAGTTAAACTTCTATCACCATCTAGTGGTGTGATTTAGCAATTGCAGTCTGAGCCTAATTATATTTTAAAAGCGGTTGAAAACTCGGCTTTGAAAGAGGTGCTTGTATGGTGTGAAATCACAGGTGGCAGAAGCACTTCTTAGCCCCTTCCATACCTTAAGAAGACATTGACTCCTTCTGTGACAACGCTAGCTAGTGGCTGTGGGAAAGGAAAACATTTCTAGTTACGGTAGAATATTGATAATCAACATGTTTGATATTATGGTTCAATGCTGAAAGCTCTGTTGTTTTCTGTGGGAATGTGATATGGAGAGCTCTTTGGTGATGGGGCTTTTGTCTATTTCTGCCTTCCTTCTGCTGGACCCAGCTCAGTTGTTACGGCTTCAGTTTTACTTTTAGGGTTGTTGCAAGAGGGTATCTCTTAACTTTTATACCAGGTGTGGTTTTTGGCCTTGCAGCTCTGCCCTTTGATGTTCTGTAGTAGCTTCAGCCTTGTGGTGCCACCACACTCCTGAGCTGCAGCTGAAAAGGTTCTCAGTCCCTCCTGAAAGTGGAACATTTGCCTTGGGTTATCTCGCTCCCTGTGTGTAGCTTTGTTTCTGTTTTGGCATGACATTGTTTTCTATACTCCCTGTTCTCCAGAGGAGCTCTTGTCACTAATGTCAGTCACTAGCCGAGCCCTTCTCAATGAGGTGAATGGGGAGGCCCTGTTGAGAGAAAGGCTGGTTTGTTTTAGAAGATCAAAGCAACTGGATTGTTACAGTAGTTGGTTGGTTTGTTTGTTTTTCTTGTGTAAGTGGTGGAAGTTTTCTGACTTGTTACTTGCATGTGGAGGTTATCCAGGACTTCCTTCAGAACAGACCTCTGGGTCCTGTTAGGAAGCATTGTTGCTTTTTGTCTATTCCATGACTCTTCAGTGATTCTCTAGAGTGATACTGGTCATAAGAAATCAATTTTGTCCACTTTTCCAGTAGGTAGCTGTATTTTATTTTTTTTTTACCATCCATGTATATCTTTTGTGCATTTAGTGCTCTAGTCTCATTATCTTACCAGTCCATGCTTTATCTCCTTACCTGTACTTTCTAAAAGGAATGCAATGAACTCCAACTTAGTTGGATGATCTTTGGAATGTCTAGCATCAGTTTTAGATATTTATATTTTATCCTATATAACTATTTTTCATTTCTGGCTTGATCCAGAATAGTTTAACATACTGGTCCAAAGATTACAGCTTGAAGGATAGACCTAGAGCAGAAGGATCTGCTGGGATTTTAAAGTATTCACTGGTAGCTGAACAGTAGACTGGACAACTTCTATACTTCAGATTCCTAGGCCCCAGAAAAAAATGCATTTCCTGTCTGTCTTAAGGCGTCTTTCAAAGATACACTTCTAAAGACAGGCTCTGTGCATTTTATTGGACTTAAAAGTTTCTCTGATGTTTATGCTTTTTTGCTCCTGACCAGTGTTAGGTGTTTTCTTTCTGTTTCCCATCCCCATGCATCTGTTTCTGATAGTTGCTTTCTTTTTGATTTCATCTCATCTTTCAAGTGTTGCTCATGAGTACAGGAGAATCTTTTCCTTAGAATCTGTGCTATTTATGGTGCTTTTTGGGTGTGATCTGCATGCTGAGCTGTGCAGGTGATAGGGCTTCTTACATAGTGTGGTGTTTGTGACTTTATTTTTTGAAGGAGTACCAAAGCTGTTAAACTGACATTTTATCTCAGCATGGACTGATGCTAGGTCCCACAGTACTAATTTTATTCATTTATCTATACTACCATTAATATTTTGAAATCCAGCTGTTATAGATCCCACTGTCAATGCTTTGTCCACCTTGCTTTTAGTCTTTACCTGAAACTGATTTTAAAATTTGTTATTTTTCTTTAAAAAGTCTGTAAAGCACTCCATATGATGTAGAAAATGTTATTAATGGATATTTAATAAATGTTAATCAATTTAATAAAATGTTATTAATGGATACTTTCATTTTCTGGAAAGCTAGGAGTTTTAAAATCCTTAGATACTGAGTCATGCAAACAACCACTTTATCACTTGAAATCACTTGATACCCCAAAAGAAAGGCATTAAGAGCTTGAGAAGCTTTAAGAACAAATCCTTGGCTTTGGTGTGAAGTGAATGTATGTCTTGGAAGAGTGCAGCATGCTGGAGGATACTGTGGGATGCTGGATTTTGAGTGGGCTGCCAAGGGTGTGTTGACTATCACATTGACTGATTCAGTGTTTTTTGGAAGCAAAAACTCCCTTTGTAGGAGTTGATTATGTCTGTGTGGTGTTTGCATGGTGTTTATGTGGCTTGAATCGACAAATATTGTAAATGTTATCTGCAAGTTAAGCTGATGAGGAGAGGAACTCAGTCTTGGTTACGGACTGGCCTTGAAGCAGTTGGATCATCCCCTCATGAGGCTTCAGGAACAAAAAACACCAGTTTGTCATTCTTTGTAGAAGTTACAGGTACCTTGTATATTTAGGGACCACATTCTCCTTTAACAAGTGGCTGAAATACGCATCTTGAGTTCACATTTTCCAAAACCTCTTTTTTATGAAGTAGAGTATGTAAGTGCTGCTCCCACAGCCAAGAGGATGCAACTGAATTTATTTGTGGTTGAGAAGAAAAGCAGCAGAATTGGAGGAAGAGGGTTTGCTTTCTTCAGTGACTAGAAAGTAGCTTATTTTTCTTTCAGAAAGGATTGCAGTTTCAATTTTGCCTTAAAAACCTAGAGCCTCTTTCTTGCAAATTGTCAACATCTTGCACACAAGGGTTAAAACAAATAGGTTTTTATAGGGTATTGTCTAAAACACTGTGTGGCATTTTTAAGCAAAAAGTGGTACCCGCCTGTAAGTGGCTCCTACTGTTCAAATTGGTTTCTCTCTGGCAGTTGTAATGTTTTAGGTGGGCAGTGCTGCTAGCAGGCAGCTCTTTGGGAGTCATCTCCTCTACAGTTCTGAGGGTTTCCCTGGCAAAAAAAGCTGGGAACAGTTCCTCTATGACCAGTTAGGTGTGTTTTTTTTCCAAGATAACAGAACAGCTTTTTGTAGTGTTAGTGAGAACTAATGCATCAGGCAGCAGTCCTGACTCAATCATAGTTCTGCTGATGTTGGAATGGCTGTCTGAGAGTAAGGGTTATGATCAGCTACAAGTGAGTGGTCGTTACGAACTAAGGAGCACTCTGAAGAGTGAGATGGTTTGAAAACCCTTCTTGTGGCTCTGCAGCGGTGAGCTTGCAATAGCGCGGACTTGCCACAAGAGGGAGATGCTGCCTTGGCTTTTTAACTTGGCAGCTCCATCTTGTGTTCACCTTTTCTCAACAGCTTCCCGAGTTTACAGATATATTTGCAGCTGAATTAAATATTCAGTGTTTCCCCGAGTAGTTTACTTCTATACTGTTAGTAGGCAGTGTTCTCTAGAAAGTAGAGTTACTTTTTGTTGTGTGGTTTGGTTTTTTTTACAGATATTTTAGTTGACTACTTTTGAAAAGCAAGTGGAACACCTTCAGTATGCTGTCACTTGTCACAGCCTGCATTAATTTTGCTGGGAGATGGCAAGCATACACTTTTTTTTTTCTAACTTTCGTGAGAACTTCTGCAATTAGCCAGCTCAAATGTATATGTGGAAAGCTGGCGAAACTATGTTCATGAATTGTTTTTATAAACGACTTTGCATTTACTGAAGTTTAAGTTGATGCAGTCTCTGCTGTAAAACAGGTGCTATCTTTCAAATTTGAGTTAGGAGTCAGGCAGCTACAAGTTGCCTGTTGGTGACATCTATTGCTTTAACAAGGCTGCTTTTGAGTTGTGTGTATAAGGTAGGGCACCTTTGGAGTGCACAGCTCAAAGGCTTCTGGAGCCCCCTTTGAGGCAGAACTTGGTGCTGCTGTGTCTCTGAGGCTTTACCCATCTTAGAGTTCAGATTATTTACTTTTTCTGCTGCTAGTGGGTACTCTAAGAAATTTTTGACTTCTACTAGAGGCCCCTGGATGAATCTGAGTGGACTAAATGTTTTCTTCATGTGATAGTCTGTATTTTCTCTAATTGTCTAATCTGTGGAGTAATAATCATTCTGATTTAGGTGCCGTATGGCTTCCATGACAGCAGGCCAGTGCATATCTTTCAGTGTTCTTAATTTGGGCTTCAGGTAGAAATCAGTGCAATAGTCTACCTACATTTTGTGTTGAAGATCATGATTTCTAACATAGAAGGCAAGACACTGACTTAAATACAGGTCCAGATTCTCAAGCACAAAATGACAGCCTGCAGGAAAAAGTGCTGCTTGCCAGGATGGGGTTGGTTGCTTAGCAATGAGCTATTTATCTGGAAGGGGCCCCAGAAAAGTGATGAGAATGGTTTGAAAACACAGAGTAAAAGAGATTTTAAAGGCAACAGTGTTTAATGGCTTGGATGTGAAATTGAAATGACCAGACTCTGCAGAAACTCTGATTTTTGAGTTGAATTTGGCATGATTATTCAGGGTTTGCCCTTGACTTTTAAGGTAGCCAACCTGCAAACTATGTCACTAGTGTGCAAGTCAGTGAGACCTGAAAAGCTGATAAGTGTTTATGATCCTTTAGTAAACCTGCAGTAATCAGATACAGACAGATGTAGGGTTTTGTCAAGCATGAGGATGCTTGATGTGTTGCTGTGTGAAGTGTTATTTCTCTTTAAGCTTCCATTTATTTGGAGTATTGATCCCAAAAGTCATGTTGTAACATGTCCTGTCTTGATTATTTAAAGAGGAGGTAAGGATTCCATTATGACACAGGCTTTATTGAAGACTTCATAAAGCAAGTTAAAACTTGAGACTGATCTTGGAGAGGAACCGAGTCCAGAATGAGATGGGCTAAGAAAGGAGAATGTTAATGTAAATTATGGGACTGTAAAGCTGAGTTCATTAGTTTACATGGTCAGCTGTGCCCTCTTGTGAAAAATGCTCTTCAGTGTCAGGATTTAGTTGGGTGGGTTGCAGGTACCCTTAACCTCTACCTGTGTCTCTTCTGTAGCACTGGTTGCTGTAGTAGGTGCTTGGGACCATGTGATAGGTGAGCAGCCATGTCACTGCATGTCTTCTCACTTTACAAGGCTGAAATCAGTCACAACTTCATTGTTCACATTTCAGGTGGTCTGAAGTCACCCAGAAATGCAGTTGCAATCAATTTATACCTTTCCTTTTCATTTGCAAGTGCTGTTTAGTTGATGATGGATTGTTTAAAAAGGTCATAATTCAGAGTAGAGAAGAATCCCATTTTGCAGTTGATTTACTAAATTTGAAATGCCAAGTGTTCCCTTTTTACTTTCAGGTGGGTTTTCAAGCAACTGTATGACAAAGGACTGGTGTATAGAGGTGTTAAGGTCATGCCTTTTTCAACTGCCTGCAACACCCCATTGTCAAACTTTGAGTCCCATCAGAATTACAAGGTAAGCCACAATAGGTGTACCTTACATGCTGCAATTACATTTCTCTCTTGCCTTTGGTTTGGATTTGGAAAGCTTTGTATTTTTTATCCAGTGATACAGAAGCATATTATTACACTTCAAATTGATAGTGAAATGAGGTAAAGGGGTTAGTTTTTATTGTGCTATATTTCTTTGGATTACTTGATCTCAGCCTTCTTCCCTGTTCTTGATTAATACTGACAGATATATAAAGTACATATTATGTTTTATTCTGGTAAATGACTCTCACTTCCTCTCTAGGCTCTCAAGATGAGTATTGCACTGTGCTGGGTTTTTATGGTAAATTCTTAAAGGAGAGCTGCAGCTGTCCCTGTCTGTGCAGATCTGAAAAGAGAAAAGTCCTTGGCAGAATTGAAATCTGTGAGGGAATTAATAAGAATTGTCAAAGACTGCTGTAGAGCAGTAGGATGATAACTCTTCGAAGAATCATTCATTTAGACTGAGAAATGCCAGGAAATGCTTTACCTAATATAATGCACAATATACCCTATTTTAAAAGATACTCCTTTAAAAAATAATTCCTAGATATTATAGGTACAGCTTCTAATTTGCAGTAATTTATGTTCATATATGTGAAGGTAGAACTTGTTTCCTAGTTTTCAAATTTCATATTAGTTTGTTACAAAGGTTTTGTGTCCTTTCCAATACCACCCCCCTGGCCTCCATATCTTTGTTGTAAATTTTTCACCTGTTATTACAGCACAGACCTTGCATAAATTGGTCATCTGGTCTTTTTTACACCTTGCCAGTTTGTTGGCCAAAATTAGTGTTTTTAAAACAAATATTTGAATAGACTTGTACTACAATGCAGTCCACAGATGCCAGAGCTTTCAGTGTTGCTGAGGGATGTTTGGCTATACTGAAGAATAAAGGTTTTGTGGCTTCAGAAAATGAGACCTGCAAAGCTTTCTCAACATTTGTGACTGAGAACTGAAATAATTTGCTTGTACTTATTAAAGGACATTTTATACAAGCTTAGATTACTGAGCTTTCTTTAGAACACGAACAGGTCGTATGTGGTTTGTTTTGTTGTTTTTTTTTTGTGTGTGTGTGTACCCCTGTTCCATAGAGCAAAGTGCTTTTCTCTTCTTGATACTTAATGAAATATTTAGATGCTGTTTCTTAGTTTCTTAATCTAGAACAGTAGAGAGTGTGTGTGGGCTGTGCTCTCTCCCACTTCATGAAAAACTTAGTTCTTTTTAGCTGCTAGAGGTATTTTGGAGACTGAAATGTTGAGGGTCTGTAAGCTGACATGGTTTATTCTTGGGAAAGCAGTGGTTTCTGGGTGTAGGGCAGCTGTTACCTTTCTCACTGTGGAAAGCAGAATTTAGCTTCTGGTTATCAATCCTGTGAGAATTGGGACACAACTCATGAGAAAAAGGGCTTGAGAAGCTGAGTGAGGTGCCTAATGTACACTTGAGTTATGTCAGCAGCTTGTGTGACATCTAACTGAAGCAGAGTTGTCTTCAGAGGAAAGCAGGCATAATTTTGTGAACAGATAAAACATTATATAATGCTATTACTTGGCAGCATGGATGTTATCTTTTTATGACTTGCCAGTTGTGTTTATCTACCTGGTCAGCCTAGTGCTTTGGAAAATGAAGGCAATAGCCTATGGTGGTGTTTAGCAATTGGTAGAGACAGAACTGTAGTGATGGCTCAATCTTTGTTTGGTATCGGGTGCAGTTTGAGAGTTATGTAATATTTATGTTTTACTGTTGACTGCACCAGATGTTCACAGAAAATTCCCTCTGGAGCAGCTTTCAGCTCAGACATAAATAGCTGTCTGTCCCATGGTGCTGGATGGGAAGCAGAGCATCTTGCACTGGGTGTGATGAGGGGATGGGACCTATTATTGTGCTTGGGATCTGTGCATGTGACACCCAGTTTTGTCTGGTATTCAAAATGAATAGTGAAGATTTCAAATTTACAAGATTAGACTTGCTTTTTCAATCTGCACTTTATATGTGGAATATGAAGTGACTGAACAGGATGTAATTGTCTGAAGGAAAAACTTGTTTTCAGGGGATTCTTGTGATTTATGAGAAGGTGAAGCTTTGTAGAGTAGCCAACAAAGGTCTTATTCCCAGATTTTTTTTTTTAAACTCTTAAATATTAACATACTCTTGTTTTGAAGTACCCCAAACATTTTTTTTTCCCTTTGTTAACAACAGCACCTTAATAGGAGATGGAATCTTATAAGTGATGGCTATTCTTACTCCCTGACTATAGAGGAAAAGGTGAGAAAAGGCTTTGTGTAGCAGTATCTGAGAAACTGTCAATTCTGTTGACAGCTGAAATGGATTATAAAGTTTTAAAATGGGATTATGAGAGGTACCTGAGGGAACTGGCACTCAGCTTTATTGGGTGTTTTGTCAGGTAATTCCCCAAATCTCAATGCTAATATGAATTTTTAACCCCGAGGCCTTGTTGGACTGACAGTTTGCTCTGGTACAATGGAGGAATATTGTGACTGGTGTTCTCTTCAAAGTTTCTTATGCTATTACTAGGCAAGTTGCAAAATAGGTGTTGATGGATGTCTTAGATTTGTATTCCCCCCATGACTTTTATCTTGTTTTTAAGGATGTCCAAGACCCTTCAGTGATTGTGAGTTTCCCAATGGATGAAGATGCAAGTGTTTCTCTGGTTGCTTGGACCACTACTCCTTGGACCTTGCCTAGTAATTTGGCCCTTTGTGTCAATCCAGAACTGCAATATGTGAAATTGAGAGGCAAGTGTTAACTGAAGGTGACAAAGAATTAACTCTTCTTTTTTCAGGGCTTGTGAATATGTAACTGCTTTATGCTAAATTTATAGTATGTTGCATCAGTGGTATTTTGAAGGATGAGATTTTGTTCCCATGTGGCTGATTTCTGACTAGTGTGCTCTTTTTTACATGTATTGTGAGGACAGTTCCCTAAAAAAATACGATAAACACAACGGCAAATGTTTAATCTGTCCTTTTAAATTTGTACTGTATTTGAGAGACAGTGATGTGTATCTGGGTGCCTTCTGTTTAAGTTCAAAGTTAAGTGGCAGTGTGGGGAAGAATTAGCTGGAAACACTACTGTCTGACCAGCAGGAATCTTCTGGGCAGTTTCATAGCTAATATGATACCATTTTGCACAGTTATGTAATGGTGCAAATAAGGGTGTTAAATTGAGATTTATATAACTTCTTGATTTATTTTATATTCTAGATAATGCCACAGGAAAGATTTACATTTTGATGGAATCCAGGCTGATAGCACTATACAAATCTGACAGTGAATACGAGATACTTGATAGGCAAGTACATGAAATATTACACACTTGTTAAATTTCAGTATTTTTATAGATCAGAAATTAAATGTTTAAAGAAGTTGGATTTTGCAGTTTTCTAAAGATGGGTTTCCCTGCATGTGTGTGTATATCTTGCAAACATCTAGATAAGTTTGAAATTTATTAGGAAAAAAATGCTCTTACATGTGAAGCTACAAATAGAATAAAAATTTGACTGTATCATTGTAGTGCAGTGGGGGGAAAAAAGGTTCCTTAGTCAATCCTTTTTCCTTTGTGTTTTCTTAGTAAGATGTTAATTTAAAAATCTCAGAAAACTCTGGAGACTGTCCAAGTGCTCAGTGCTTTCTAAAATTTATGTAAATATTTAAAAGTATGTGGACAAAAGCAAACCCAGTGTCTTTAGCAAGCAGATGCTGCTTCCATAGGGTGGTCTGCCTAAGGTGAGTAGTTAGTGGCAGTTAATGCTCTCTGAAGACTGCTTATTCATTTTGGTTCAGTGGAAAAGTATTAATTCTTCTGCATAGGGAATGCAGATATTAAGTTGTGTAGCTCTCTTTAGACAAAATAAGTAGCTTGTCTTCTTTTAAAGCTATGTAAAATGTTAACTTTTTGAAGAGGTAAATTACAAGTATTTATTTGCTTACTTCATCCCATCCCATATAGTGGGTAAAAACCAAACAATGTCAGTGCACAAACCAACAACCCAATCAAAAAACGACACACAAAACAAACAACACACACAAAACTTTAGGGGAATATAGAGCTGAAATGTTTGCTTAAGATGTTTTCTATTCTGATGCCTCATTCTGTGACAGTTGAGTAATTCTTATTCAGTACTTCTGCATTGATTTTTTTTTCCCCTCTCTCAACAGAATTATCTTCATCTATCACTGACTCTATAACAATTTAAGCTGCTACTCAATTTATAAAGATCATATTCTGTACTCATTCTTCAGGGCTGACAGAACTTCTGATGTCCATATATATTTTTTTCCCCTCCTTTCAGAGTCGTCAGTAAAGCCATTGAATAGTGCCAGCATTGTGATAGTCTCTGCCACAACACCACTGGCAACTTCCTTTCAGTCCAATACCAAACGAACAATATTATTTTTTATCCAAGTGGTTTGCATCCCTGTATATGGACAGTCACCCAGTTGAAGTATTTGTGTGTTTCAGAATGGGAAGTTCAAGTTTCAAAAGCCTTCCTAATGTTAACACTTAAATCTGCTTTCTAAGGTAGTGATATACTATAAAGAAGTCACTTGGCTTACTGTGACTTGACAAATTGATGCTGCATGTTCTTTAGCACATCGCTCTTTAAAAACTGTTCAGTAACTTGAGAAGTTGAATCTGTTTGCTATGTCAGACTAGCTTTTAGTTCCATCAGTATTCCAGCTCTCTCTTGAAGCTCAGGCACAGTGTGCCTTACCAATCTTTTCAAATATCTTCAGAGTATCTAAAAGCCTTCTACCCAAACCACTCTGTTTTCTTAAATATATATATTTTTAATGCATTTCCTTTAGACTTAAAAAAGCAAGGTAAATGTATTAAACTTGTTGGTCTATTGTCTTCTGGTTCCAAATTCTTCTTTTAATGGGATACTACAAAATTGGTTGCAGTTCTGTACCCAGGAATGCACCGAATGTTCCAACCTTTTCTGGTGTGGTGTTTTCGTCAGAACTGTGAAGTACCTTCTTTTTAAGACAATCATACACAGGTATCACTTGGTGTTACTTATTGCCCTGACTAGCTGTATTTCCAGCTCCCCCTGTAATGTTGTATTTTTTTGTTTAACCTCTCTGTACCTGTACATAAAGCTGCTAGCAGTTTTTATTCTTGTTGCAGAGCAGTAATTTTTTTTTCTGTATGAGTGCTGCAGTCTTCTCAAGCTGACTTCTTGTGGTCATACTTCCATTTTTGTTACAGTAAGTTCTCTCAAATATGAAATAACTAAGAGGTAGCTGGTAGTTAAATAGCTCTTTTAAAGACTTAGATCTGTGAGTATATATGTTCATGGAAATTAGTTTTCTTGTTTCTTTTCTTCTTCCTTTCTTTAGCTCGCTTCTAAATTCTCAGGCAGTTATACCCTTGAGGAGGAAATTCATGACACTTGCTCCATACCAGGTGGCATGCTAAGCTCAAGGAATGCTGTTAGTTAAAAATTTCTGTATCTGAAGTCATCTGAACTTCCTGAGTACTCTCAGCCTTCCCACTCTCCCTCAGACCTGTTTTTATTTATTTTTTTTTCCCCTCCCTTTTCCTCCCAGATGCAGATAGTAGGTTTTTGTGTTGAGAGCAAACGGGAATAATCTTCATTGGTGAGATGGCTACCATCTGTATCAGAATACCTTTGGCTGCTCTGCACAAATGGATTATCTTGGTGTATGACTCCACTTCAGGCCATTGAGTGGGCTTTATTTAGCATTGTAGATATGAAATGATTATTTTCCTCTGTTATATTTCAGTCTGTTTGCAGATTAAAGTCTTCAGTTTTCTACACTGTTTTCCACTGTTGTGTCTTTTTGGACTCTAGAGTATAAAAAAAAAACCCCAAAACAAACCAAAAAGGTTTCTGACCTCCTGAGTGTGAAGGGTTACTTCAGTGATTTTAAGAGAGTCTTTTATTACTGTAACTTGGGGCACAAGAAGGCAGCACTGTACAAATTTTCAGCTTGAAGTTCAGGATTTTAGTAAACGAAATTATTTCAGTACCTCAAAAGAGAAAATTGGGCATGTGATCTATGATCCTTACCTTTCACTGACTTTTGTTAAATAAGAATTTAACTCCTTTTTTTTTTTTTAAAAAAACCCAACAAACTAGTTCTAGGGCTTCAAGCTTTTGTGTCTGAGCACTCTCACATCTGTGTGGCTGAGCACTGTGATGCTTTTGTTTCATCTGATCCCAATTAAGCACCTCAAACATTCCTAATGCTGTTGGTAATATAAAATATATAAACCATTCTTGAAGCTGAAAATAGCCATCTCCCATTTCCCTAGTGGAGATGCTGAATGCTGAACTGAGGAGTCTTGCTCTTTCACTTGGCGGGAAATGCTGCTGGAGTTCCTTTCTGTGCAGTCAAACAGCTTTGAAGAATTCCCTGCTTTGAAGTAGTCAAGTGTTTTATGGCTTGACCGTTGTTTTGGAAGATGTGAATCAAAGAGTCTATGGAAAGAGCACAGCTGTGACACATTTGCAGAACTATCCCATCTGTTAGATGAAGTTGTTTGAACTAGACTTATTCCTGAAATGGACAATCTAAGCACTTTCAGGAGAGTTCTGAGCAGGATCCCAACCTGACCATTGTGTTTGTCAATGATTGTCAGAAGTCTGAGGAGAGACAGATCTACAGGCTTCATCTCTGTCTTACATTTCTTGTCTGGCTCAGTTGGTTCCTCCATCATTCCTGTCTATGTTGGATTTTCCTGAGATGGCCTGTGGAGTTTGGCTGCTTAGTTTTAGAATAAAGAGTGAGGCATCCAAGCTTTAAACACTGCAATAGCCTGTATCAGAGTCCTATGTGCTGTAACTTTTAGGTGGTTTGGCTCAGTGCTTATTTAGTTATGCTGAACATGCTGAGCTGTAGGGCTTCATTGTTATGAATATTGAATTGAAACACTGTTTTATCCAGAAGCTCTTTTCTTTAGCAGAAATACATTGTTATTAATGCTTAATTTCTACATTAATTTTCAATGATTGCCTGATTGAAAGACTATCAGGTACAAGTATATATGTTGACTGTTGGCAGATGTACATTAAGGCATGTTGTGGTTTGTGTCTAAGTCCAAACTGTCAAAGAACTGTAGAAATGGGAAGCAAACTATTGAGAAAACACTTTTTTCTTTGCCTTAAGTCAGATTCTGTTAGGGCTGGGGAAAAAAAAAATAGGAAAAAATAGCAATTTCCAACCAGATGACTAATCAATTCTCAAATTGTTAATCTGTGTTCCTGTAATTCCTTCTCAGGTTTCCTGGCATTGCTCTTAAAGGCAAGAAGTATAAACCCCTCTTTGAATATTTTATTCAGGTAAGAATAAAACACAAGTTAGATGTTTGATAGAGGATACAAAGACAAAAATAAAATCCATTCTCAATACTCCTTGTTTGCATTATAAAAATCTGACGTCCTAATAACAAACCTCAGTTTGTGTTCAAGTAGTTCAAAATTCTAGTGGAAGGTTGAAAACCACAAAGTTGATCTGTTTGTTTTTTCCTGTAGTTTTTTTTTCTTGAAGTTTTAAATACACCCAGAGTAAGAATTCAGTGATAAATACTTCAGTTTCAGACTGCAGAGAACTTTCTAATACAGATGAATAAATAGATAGTATTCACTCAACTCTTCATCCAGAAGTTTCTGTTGTCTGCCTGTTCAGTCCACAGATTTGGAATACACAACAGTGGAGAAGAGTCACAGTCATGTAGTGTTTTTTGTTGAAGAGTTAAAAGGCTTTTCTAAAATAATTACTGCTAGATCTGGTTTTCATGGATGTCCTCCTGTGCAGCATTTAAGCATTGTCTAAAAGTAGCATAGTTGCTGACACCATAGATGATAATGGAATATGAAGCAGTAAGAGAGGGGATAGAGAATTTATATATATTAACAATTTTTACTTTTTTTAAATCCTGCTTTAAAATAGATCAAACTCTTCAAAAAGTTGCAGTGGATTGCAGTGCTGCTGGACAAGCCAGCTGTTAACCCCGTAAGGGACTTGGTGATTTGTAACTACTGTCTGTTCTGAAGCATGTGCTGAAGTCAGCAAAGATGCTAAGCCTCTGCAGGAGCTGTTACTGCTAGAGAAAGGTCAAACATAGCCAAATCTGGAACTGGGACTGAAGATATGAAGGTTTAGAATGGATGAAGTTTTGGAGTCGTCCTGAACTTCTCAGGAGCAGATGGGTATCTAGTATTGTAGAATGGATGCCTTATCTCAAAATATTCCTTGTCAGAACAACCCAGACATAATATTTCAGAACATATTTGGTTCAGCTGTGACTGCAGTAGGTTTTTTTACTAGCTTTGTATTGAGGAATAGAAACTAGCTCTTTTTTTATTCCTTTTTCTACATGCTGAACACTGAAAATTGTCAGATCTTTTCTTGGTGGTTTTGTTCTCTTAATATTTACTACCTTCTCTGGAAGAAATGGAGAAAATATATGCCTATAAAAGCAAACTTCTTTTCTAAAATTAGAAGGTACAGTGGACATACAAAAATGCAAGGCAACATCTGTATATAGAATCCTGTAGCTTTCTTGTCTGTATCCTCACTTCCAGGGGTGTATTGATTTGTAGCCTGTCAAGCACAGAATTGTGTGAAGATCTGTGACGAAGTCTAATTGACTGAGGCCTTCTGGAGAGGTCTTAAATTTAATCACATTTGACACTGTCTAAATGAAGTATAAATCCTGGGTGTCTTAGTATGATTAGATAATGTCAGGAATGTCACATTTTTACCATGTCACTTACTTTGATGCAGTTCCTTACCATTGCAAGTGGTTAGTGGCTCTTCTGTGCTGTTAAGAATTCTGTTTTGCTATGTGTGTGTGTGTATGTAAATAAAATCTATTTTTCTGTTACAGTGCAGAGCTAAAGGTGCCTTTGCTGTGGTTGTAGACAGCTATGTGAAGGAGGAGGAAGGCACAGGTGTTGTACATCAGGCTCCCTATTTTGGTGCTGTGAGTATGAACCATGTATCTGTAATGTTAATTTTGTTCCAACACACCCTGCTTGTCTTTCCAGCTACTGGTGGCTGTCAGGGCAACTGTGATGTTACAGAGCCTTCCCATTTGGTACTTGCAAATCTAAGAATACAGTGTAGCATTTTATTCTGAGTTCTTGCATTCACAAGTGCACTTTGTGTCCAGGACTGGAGATTTTGGGTGTCCCTTGATTTGGTTATTAAGTTGGTATGTGAACTCAGCACTGTATCTTCTGAGTGTTACTGGTCTTAGCTTTTCTTGAAGTGTAAATTCACAGCTTTGAGATGAAATGACCTGTTGAACTGACAGTCAAAACTGTCTTTGCTAAGTGTTAATTTTTGATGGTAACAGCAGTTCTGCTCAGCACACTGCCCCTCTTCAGTGCTTCAATTTCCTTACTCAGTGGGCTTTTAGAGAATGAAAAAATGCATTTACTGCTTTTGTGCTGAGACTTTATCCCTCAGTGTGAAAGGATTTTTTTTTTTGCACTCCTTTTTTTTTGTTGTTGTTCTGTCTGTCTCACTTTTCCTCAGCCTATTCTTCTGAAGGTTAAGAAGGATCATTTTTAATGGATTTAATAATTTCAGTTTCTAGGCACAGGAATTAAATGCACTAGTTTAGACTCATTGTCTTTTTTGCATAGTGTCCTGTCTTCAGACATTATCCAATGATGCCTTCAAAAAACTTACAGTAGAGCTGCCAGAGCCCAGCAATTAGCAATCCCTGGACCAGAAGCTCTATCAGCAGTTCCAGAAACTGTTAGCATTGGTAATAGGCTTCTTTGTATTCATGTGGAATATCCCATCTTTTTTTTTTTTTCTGAAGGGTGCATCCACTGTGGTGGTGTTTTACTTGTCAAGATGAGCATTGATATGAAAAGATAGCCCAGCTCAATACAGCTGTGAATAAATTAGGCAGGGCTGTGTGTTACTAGATAATAAATTAATGGTGACTGGAGCAAGTGTAAAGTGCTGCATCTGAGGAAGAACAACCCCATGTATCAGTAGAGGCTGGGGCTGATCTATTGGAGAGCAGCTCTGGAGAAAGAGACCTGGGGGTCCTGGTGGACAGGGGAGGACCATGAGCCAACAGTGTGCCCTTGTGGCCAGGAAGGCCAATGGATGCATTAGAAGTGTGGCCAGCAGGTCAAGGGAGGTTCTCTTCCCCCTCTACTCTGCATTGGTGAGACCCTACCTGGAATATTGTGTCCAGTTTTAAGCACCCCAGTTCAGAAAAGATGGAGATTTACTGGAGAGAGTCCAGTGCAGGGCTACCAAGATGATTAAGGGAGTGGAGCAGCTCCCTGCTGAGGAGAGGATGAGAGAGCTGGGGCTCTTGAGCCTGGAGGAGACTGGGGGGACCTCATCAATGTCTATCAATATGTTAAGGGTGAGTGTAGGGAGGATGGAGCCAGACTCTTCTGAATGTCATCCAATGACAGGATAAAAGGCAATGAGTGCAAGTTGGAGCACAGGAGGTTTAGGGTAAACACAAGGAAATTTCACTTTTTTCTCAGTGAGGGTGCCAGAGCTCTGGAACAGGCTGCCCAGGGAAGTTGTGGAGTCTCCTTCTCTGGAGACACTGAAGACCTGCCTGGATCTGTTCCTGGGTGACTTGGTCTAGGTGATCCTGCTCTGACAGGGGGGTTGGACTAGATGATCTTCTAGGTCCCTTCCAAACCCTAACATTCTGTGATTCTGTGTGCCTTAAGGGGTCTTAAGCCTTCTCACTACTTGTACCACAGACACTCCCTTATAACTCAGTCTTGCAGGGACTTGACTAAGGATGAGGGAGCAGGTTTGGAGTGAGGAGCCATTGCTGTAGGGGTTGGAGTAAAGGAAGGGAACAGGCTGCTAATAGAGAAGGAGATCTGGAGGAAATTTTCCGTTAGCTACTGTATTGTTTTGTTGTGTGTTTGCACAGTATGGTTTAGTTGGAAAGCCTGACTGTCCAGTTAGAGCAAGAATTATCTTCTGTCTTTGTTTTTTGATATAAGCCCACAGGTCTGTGTAAACTCAGAAGAAAAAAATTTGTCTTTCTCTCTTGGGAAGTCAGACATGACCTTAAAAACCATTTGAAAACAAATAAGTAAAAAAAAATCAGTTAAATATATTACAAAGTATTTTTTTTTTAAAGTAAAAAGTACAGTAACATCACAAATAGAACTTAAAATTTATCCTTGATAAATAGGGGTAGGAAGAGGTTTTTTGAAATTGTACTTACTGATACATATTCTATATTGCTGATTGCTTAAATATATCTTTTTTCCACAGAACTTCAAGTAAAATTTCACTTTTATTTAGTTCCAGGATATGTCACTTCATTGTTTCGTGTGATGCTTTTGCCAAATACAAGCTGCCACACATTATCAGAGCACTCTGTTATTTCAGTTCAAAAGACATAAATTAAAGCTCAGAGAACACGACAAACCTGTATTAAAAACTCTGTAAACTCATTGTACCTCCAGTTTAACATGACATGAACAATCAGCTGCTCAGGCATTTATCATATGTAGATCTATCTTCAGTCAACTTAAAAAGCTTTAGTAATACTTAAATTTGCATACAAGCCTTCTAGTGCCTGCTCAGACTGAGTCACAGCAGTTTCATAGATACATTAACTGTTGCACTTTCAGTAAAGAGCAAAAGTATACTTTATTTTTGTGAAGAAGTGCTGAAGAAGAAGTTTTTTTACTTCTGGTTTTTGTTTTGTTTTTTTTTAATTTCAGAAAAGCTTTGAGTTCTCATCAGTGAGCTTCTTAAGCTCACTTCTTAAGCTCACTTCTGCTTCATTCATTTTGTATATTACAACTTATATTTGCAATTGTCTGAAAGATTTATTTGTGGCAGGGGTACAAAAGTGAATGTTATGACTTATATCCTGGAAAGAATTGAAATTTGTCTTTGCTTTCCAGTGGAGCTTAGCATTTGCAGATTTCTCTATGTCCCCAAGTATATTCTTGGGTTGTGGTTACTGAAGCAAATCTTCATTAAGTCGAATGGCAGGTCAGTCTGGAAGGCTTTTACATTCAAGATTGAGTCCTTCAAAAGAAAGAACTAACTATAGAAAACCAAAATAGCAAAGCCTTTTATATATTATTGGCTGCACCAGAGATACAGATCGAACTGAATCACCTCTTGACCTGGGTCCTGTGAAGTGGAAGGTTTGTTATTATGTTTTAGCTGGCTTGTGAGCATGCCAAGCTTTGTAGTCTTTGCTGGCTGCTGCTTCAAAGCCTTCTACAATTCGCTGCCAAATCAGGGTTGACGTTAGTTCTGTCATCTGGCTTACGGCAAGCAGACTGCAGTGTTTAAAATGTATCTTGGCAATAATAGCTGATGAAAGGTCACCTGAGAAGGGGCTTACCTCAGTTTAGCTATTGACTGAAGAGGCTGATTGACCAGGTGGAGGCTGAATAAATGTGATGGCTCTCAGCAGCTGCTAGAGAGTGCAAAGAGACTGGGAGTCACTGAGTGCTGTAGATTAAGTGGGTATGCTGTTTCTGTGTGATGCCTTGGTACACAAAATAGCCAACTTCACTATGGCTATGGATGAGTTTCATCTTTGTAAAATACACCGTGGATGAACAAACGGGCAACGTGTGCCAGGTGGGGCTTGAGGGAGCTGCTAACTAAAGGGACTAGTGAGTAGGGGTGGAGGTGAAGGATGAGGAGCACAGAATGGATCTGGAAGCCCTGCTCTGTCACTCCAAAGCCAGCTGGCCTGTGTTGGTTGTATGTAGGAGAGGGAAATTCAGCTGGCCATGGAGCTCTTCCTTATTTAACATTTACTGCCACACTTGCTCCTGGTGTGGTCTCCTGGATGAAGGTGGACAAAGGGCTTTAGAGTACAATTCCTATGAAAATAGCTGCTGCAGTTTACAAATGGTAAAGGAGCTCTGGGCACGGAGGAGGGTAACAGTTCAACTGCTGCCAGATTCTGCAGGCAGGCGCACTGCAGGTTCTGTTTCACACTACACACAACTTCAGCTTTTATCCCTGAAGTCTGTGGTTTGCCCCATTTTGTCAGAGCCAGCAGTACAGGAGCCTCTATGACCCAAAGCAATGTGATTGATACAGGGCCCTTTAGACAAGGTCTCTTCAAAGGAAGATTAAGTGATTCTGTGAATGTGCTGAGTGGCTGGTCTGCAACTGTCCCCTTTTCCCTTCCTCTCCCACCCCAATAACATTCTCTTGCTTTAGGGCAAGTGATCTTGGGTAATAATCTGGAGTGTTAATTGGTAAAGATAAGGTTGCTTTATTTTGACTTCAGACTTGAAATGAAAATTGGAACTTTTCAGTTCATCTAACAATTTTGTTTTAAACTTTTTCAAGATACCGTTGTTTAGTTATTTTCAGGAAAGTCTGAAATGACCCTCTCTTTCTTATTCTTGATCTTTTTTAAAAAATTTTATTATTTTTTTTTTTAATTTTAGTTCATACTGCCACAGGAAATTAAAAATTTAAATGGAGACTGGCCAGGAAAATAAACTGTGATGTTGTCCATGTGTGGCTCTTGGTTAGTAGCATTGCCCATGGGCCAACAAAGATTGAGAAACACAGATTTCAAGGCTTTGGATCTTTAAGACATTCAGATTTTTTTTATTATTATTATTTTTAATGTGGAGTTCCAGAACTAGATTGCTTAAAACAACCTGATGTCTGAAAAATGCTGTGGAGGTCTGTGTGCTAAACAGACAAAAGTCTCTACTGGTACAAGAATAAAATATAAATATACATGTGTATATATATTTTATGTGTACATACACACATAAAATATATATATACACATGTATACTTATATGCACAGAAGCACCTGTACACATCTCCTTACTGAGGCAAAAACGTGTTCTGAAGAAATGGTCATTTCTCAGGTGAATAAAACTACAATCCTATAGAATTTTTTTCCTTGTGCATATTTGGGATTAGTGAGGGCCAAGTATGTTGCTATTCTTGTCCACGTATCACTTTTTCTATGTAATGTTTTATTTCTTTTTCTGGGGTGGATATTTTAGCCAGCATTTTGTATTTCTGTAACTTGGCACTTGTCTTCTTTGCAGGATGATTACAGAGTTTGCATGGATTTTAATATCATTCAGAAAGATTCTGTGCCTGTTTGTCCTGTGGATGCATCAGGCTGCTTCACAGCAGAAGTATCAGACTTTGCTGGACAGTATGTGAAGGTTAGTGGTCTTAGAGGAAGTAAATTACTACTTTATTCAACATAAATTTTATGTATGGTAGAAGTGTTCTTCTCTTCCCCCTGAGTGGCTTTGTCTTCAGTGCCTAGCTGGAAACATGAAAATGTGTTTTAACAATTGCAATGATGTTGCAGTTGTTTGTTAGTTCAGTTTAAAATTCTTTTTTTTCCAATATTGTAATACTGTGTATCTAGTAGCGAAAGGGGAGTGTCTCCTATTTGTGTCTACTACTTATTCCATGTTTCTCATGGAAATGTTTTGCACACGGTCTCTAGGCAAGGGTGCAGAGGCTTCCTTTACCTCTGGATGACTTCTGAATTCATACATGTCATCACTAAGTTCATGTGATGCCAGTAAAGTGTAACATGACTTGTTAGAGGAGCGAAATCCAGTCATTCTCCCTGCCTGTGGGACATGTTGCAATGGGAATTCCCTTGCCAATAGATCCACGTAGAAGGAACCCACAGGCACTTCAGATTGCTCCAGGCACACATCCATAGGAATGAGTGCCTCTTTAATTGTGTGGTTAGAAAACAAATGTTTTCTAGTTGGTTTGCTGCTGCTATGGTTCTTTAGCTGAGAATGTTTCTATAAACATAATTTACTTGAGAAAGACTTAATCTTACATTATATTTTAATTTGGCTGTCATTGCTTCCTGCTTTATATTAGGGCAAATAAGGGAACAATGGAGGCTACATGTTTAGCTTCTTGTTGGTGGGGAATCTGAACTTAAGCCTCTTGAAAAATACTCTTATGGTACTGAATTCTTGACTCATAAATATTGCTGTATCATAATTGTTTTTTCTCTTCATGTGATGCTGACACTCTGGTTGTACATTAGATTGTTTTTGATAATTTATGCACAACTTTCACTTCTAAATAAGAATGGAAATCCTACTTAATAAGGTACTGTGAAAGGTACTTCAACTTATGTTAACTGTAGTCACATTAGGGGAATGTGTTGTAGTGAAACCTAAATATTAGGTAAGAAGCAGTATGTGACTTCCTGCCACAAAATCCACATTCTCAATAAAAGATTTAAGATGCTAAACAATATGACTTTCTGGCTTGTATTGATGCTACCAAAAAAAATAAATTGAACTCTGTATGCAATTGTGTATATGTGGAAACAGAGCAAAGGGCAAAAAAGGACTGATGCTGTACACCAGGATTTATAGAGCAAATAACTTTGCAAATTTAGTGTTTTACAGTGTTTCTGCAATAAGTGTATAAATTCTGTAGAAGTTTTTTGGATTTTTTTTTTTCCATTTTCTGTATGTGTAGATACTGGATTATTTATAAGGGTTGTCTTAATTTGGGTGTTGGAGACAAATCCTGTAGTACCTTAATGAAGCAGTGGCATATGTATTCCAAGGAAACTTTTTTGTTCTGTCTTTTTAGGATGCAGATAAGAACATAATTAAATTACTGAAAGAGAAAGGCAGACTGGTTCACAGCAGTAACTATAAGCACAGCTATCCTTTCTGCTGGAGGTAAGGAGAGACGTGCATATGGATTTAAAAGTGAGGGTTATAATCAAATAATTTTTGTTTTTAATCAAAAATAATTTTTGTTTTTTAAACATTCTTGCTTCTATTGTAGTTGTACATGTGTGGTTTTGTAGTATGAATTTCTTATTCTTCAGTGTTGCATGTAGTACTGCTAACTACCTTTTGAAGATGGCTATAAGAAGTCTGAAAAAGCTTGCTTTCTAAGCAGCTAGATACTGAATGGTGGAAAAGGGTATTTTGGTACCCTTTGAGCTTTGGCTAAATAAGTATATCACTGAATGTCTTTAAATTTGTGTTGAAACTTTCTATGTTTTGAATAAAATGACTGTATTATAGCTGTTAGCATAGTTATTTCTTTTTAACCTTGTAAAACTACTTATGCTTTGGGGTCTGGTAGAACCCTGTAGTTTATAATGTGGAAAAATCTGTATTGTTAATTAAAATCAAAGCTGATTTTCATCCACTGCAGTGGGTAGTAAGTGTAATACATAAATAGATTTTTCTGCTGGGTCATTCATAAGTGATCATGAACAATCATAGATTCATAGAATGGCCTAGGTTGGAAGGGACCTAAGACCATCTAATCCAACCTCCCTGTCATGGGCAGGGATGCCTCTCAACTAGACCAGGCTACTCAAGGCTCTGTCCAGCCTGGCCTTGAACACCTCCAGGGAAGGGGCAGCCACAAAGTCTCTGGGCAATTTATTCCAAAGTCTTGCCACCCTTGTACTGAAGAATTTCTTCCTAAGATCTACTCTAAATCTGTTCTCCTTCAACTTAAACCCATTTCCCCTTGTCCTATCGGTCAAAGCTCTTGTAAAAAGTCCCTCCCCAGCCTTCCTGTAGGTTCCCTTCAGGTATTGGAAGGCAGCTATTAGGTCCCCCCAAAGTCTCCTCTTTTCAAGACTGAACAATCCCAGCTCCCGCAGCCTGTCCTTGTAGCAAAGGTGCTCCAGACCCTGGATCATCCTTGTGGCACTCCTCTGAATGTGCTCCAACAGATCTATGTCCCTCTTATGGTGGGACACCAGAACTGGACACAGTATTCGAGGTGGGGTCTCACCAGAGCAAAGGGGGAGAATCATATGGCCTTCTGAGACAAACCAGCAATGCAAAAGTGCTGATTCTGTAAAACTTACTTAATCCTGCCACTCTGTTGACATTTTTGTTGATTGATGATAAGTTGCAGGCAGCACCTAGCAGCAAATTATCTGGTGGGACGAAGAGAATAATGGAATCTACTTGAAAAGCTCGTTTCACTGCCATCACAAATCAAACTGTAATTGGAATATGCTAAAAGTAGAAGAGTAGTTCTTAACTTCAAACATAGTTACAAGTTATTTTGATTAATGTAAGAAAACTTTGAAATCAGACTCTTCTGCTTAATGTACCATTGTTCATACAGTTGCCTGAAACCAGGCAGTTGTTGAATCCTCAATATGTCAAGATATTTTCCCTTCTTTCCCTTCTTTGTTTTCTTGTTATCGTGATATGTGGTAATTTTCTACCAATTAAACTTCAAAAATTGAGAGAGGAAAACAGTAACAGCTCGGTAGTACAGAGGAGGTGGCTTTCAGAATTCCCTTTGTTGGGACTGCTAAAGATGGAGATTGTTGGTCAAAACCTGTGTACATGTAAGGTCTTGAGGGTTTATATAGTCTAGGTGGCAGGTAGGAAAGGTAATTGTCCTGACAGTTGAAGTGTCCATGGACAGCTACTGCCAGCCATTCCCTTAGAATGCCCTATCATTGGCAGATACAGAGCTTTGTCTTTCTCAAAGCAGTCAAAGCAAAGCCAAGGAGCATCTTTTTGTAGCACATGGTCAGTTATATATTGTTTCCTAAATTATGAGAAAATGAACACAGTAACTTGTTTTATACAACTGTGCAGTCCAAAACTGGTACGAGGAAAAACTCAGGAGGTCCACAGAGAATGATCTTTCAAATCTTTATCTCTTCAAGTATAAAGGTTGTATTTCAGAAAATGCCAATTTTGTGGCACTGGTATGGAGCAATTTGCTCTAGTGTTTTAATTCTTCTAATGTAATTCTAAAGGATGTTTTGATAAGGGACACAAAACATTTTTGGTTGAGACAGAGGGGTGGGTTTAGGCAGGAATTTTGTAAGCATCAGTCTCTCTGATTTAAGGCCTGTGGTTTTTCCGTTGCCTTGTATTGATGGAAAACAACCCACTAATGGGGTTCTCATTTGATTCTACAGCAATTTAATGCTTTCCTTAACCCTCTCACTGGTCACAAGGGACAGTGTTCAAGATATTACAAAGGTTGGGCAGGTTTTCATGATGTTGTTCTCCTTTTATTTCCTGCTGAGGGACCTCTAAGCAGTAGAGATAGAAGAGGGAAAATACTTGGGGAAAGAGTGTAATCTCCCCAGTCTTGCCACCTTCATGTAGGTGGAAACAGTGCTCTGAAATGGTTATCAGGTATTACAGTGTTAGGAGGAAAGCCTGAGAAATGGTTATGGCTCCATCTGCTTGTCTGTTTTACATGGATTCTTTGTGTCTGAAGCTACTTTTGCACTAAAGCTTGTCTTCAGTCAGCCCCATCTTGTCAGCTGCTTATCCCTGATGGAGGTTGGGTACCAGTTTTACTGCTCCAGCATTCTTGTTCCAATATGTTAAGACCATGTGAGAAACTGCTACCAGGTTTTATTCTTGTTTCCAGTAACTCAAGATCTTGCATGTGATGGCAATTCATCATTATTCAGCACAGCTGAAATAAGATGCTCAGGGAAACAGATACTTGTGGAGTACTTTGTAGCTTGCAGAATGCTTATTTTTTTTTACTGTGATCTTGCTGCCGTGTGAGGAGTCAACTGAACCTCTTCCTTTTTTTAGGTGCTAGGACTTAAATTTGAGGAGCAGAATATCCTAGCTTAATATGTTTGCATTTAATAGCTGGACCACTACTGTGTTATTACTTTGAGCTCTTACCATTTCCTGTAAGACACTAGATACTTTTAAAAGATAACATTGAAATGTATAGCTTATAGTTAAAAGGAAGCTATGTGTGTTTTTTTATTATTGGGCTTTATTCAGTGAGTGCAGCTTCTCAGATTTGAACAGCCTTTGTTCTGACTTTCTGCTGCTCCTCAGACAGGTGTACCTTTTAGGAAGTGCTTCCACAGTAGCAATTTTAATTTACATCATAATCTCCACTAGTTGGTGCATTTCAAATGGGTTGTGTGATGGATAGAGGTAAAATGAATTAAACTACAGATGGATTGTTTACAACATGTAGGAGATTACAGTATTTTCTCAGGATCTTTGCTTGTGAATTAGCGTTGAGCACCTGTATTACCAAGTGTTGAGGTTTTGACTTGGGCAAATCTAATATTTTAAATGTTTTGTGGAGCAAATTGATAAGAAGAGAGAAAGAGCTGCTTGTCCCAGTGTTGTTAAAGTTGCTCTCTACCTGTAGACAGTCCCATCCCCTAGGGCACAGTCTTCCTTCTCAATTCAGAATAATGGGATGGATGGCAAGGATTAGAAAGGTCAGAACTCTCCTATAATGGCTTTTACCTACTATTTTATCTCTGGATCCTTTCAAAGTTTTAATGCTACTTGAATCATCTATCAAGACTGTAAGCTGTTCTATTATGGACCTGACAAATAACAGACCTGACTGAGACACGATGCAATCAGATGTTTAGAGATGCTAATTTTACAGAGTGATTTATGGGATCCATCAGTCTGTACACTCTGCCCTACAATGTTACTATTTCTAATCCCAAATTCTGAAGCTTCTCCCATCCCAGATGGGTTCTGTTTCACTAAATGTTGAAGGAAGGAATACATTTAGGTGTCTTTATACCTTTTTTATATGCTCATTTGGATCTCTTTCCTCCTCCTGCAATGGGGCATTCTTCTAGTTAACCCTAGGTACCATTACTTCATCTTTGAGTTGTTGTTATTTTAAATGACAATAGTAGAAATGTAGCATAATGTTTTCTGGCTTTTCAGGTTGATATGCACATTAAAAAAATACAGAATGATCTCACATGGAAGACTTAAAGATGAGTCATTTTAATAGTTACTGAACTTCATATCAGTGTACTATGTAGGGACATAAATCTGAATTTCAAGTATCGTTTTGATGTTCTCATGATTCCTCTTGCTATAGAAATTCCTTAAATTGCTGGGTTTGAAGAATAAAAAAAATATAAAATAGAATGTCTTAAAATAGGAGCTCAAATAAGTGTAACAGTTTGTGTAATTTAAAAAAACCCCAAACAACAAAACCAAAATAAACCCCAGCCTTTAACTGTGATAATATTTCAGGAACAGTGAATTCAGTCTGTGGAAAGGGAACTGTTGTGTGCAAAAAATATATTTTTGAAGAGTTCTTTATAAATAATGCAGCAGTGAATGGTTTTTTTTGTTTGTTTAGCTCACTTTCCCATCACCTTCCCTCTACAGGTCAGATACTCCGTTGATATACAAAGCTGTGCCAAGCTGGTTTGTAAGAGTGGAGCACATGGTGGAGAAGCTACTGGAGAATAATGCCCAGTGCTACTGGTAATGGCTCCTGCATATACAATTTAAAAAAACTTTTGCCCTGGGGTTTGGTTTGGGGTGGGGGTGTGTTTGTGCTGCAACTCTACACAGCTTCATTTCACTATTGGTGTGTTAGCCTCATATTTCCATTCTGTCTCTCTGAGCCAGTTACTGGAATAGGTCTGGTAAACAGTTTTTAAATAGTGTTTTATTTTGGGTTTCACATATGTGCCTCAAACTGGTAAAGCAATGGGATGGTCTTCCTGGCATAAACAAATATTACTTGTTTAATTGCCTGTCAGTCATTTGCTTGAACATGTTTGCATACTGTTCCTTTCTTGGGTTGAGAAGATGTTCTTTGTGTAAAATCCCAGTAAGAAGTACATTTTTTGGGGTTCAGCATGAGAGAAACTGCAAGGGAAAATCAACTGTGGAAGCACAGAAGTGCACAGTTAAACCTCCCAAAAGGGTCCCCTAGAGGGAAGGTTTTGGGTTGCTAAATATGGGGTAATACTGTTCCAAGTTAAACTAATTTTTAGGTAAGCTTTTTTTTTTTACCTAGTTATTTTAAGTAAGGTTGTTTACTTTGTCATAGGTGCTTTTGAAGTACATAAAGTTAATAACATCATACTGACCCAGCTGCCTCCCAAAAAACCCAAAGCCTCTAACCAACCAACACAACCCAACCCAGCTGCTCTAGCTTGTAAGCAAGCTCAGTTTCAGAGGTGTAAATAAAAAATTTCTACTTGTGGATAAAAATTTTTTTGTATGTGTATGGGGAATGTATATTGGGGTGAATTTTATGTGGAAAACAACAGGTATGTTTTAGATAATGTAAAAGTGCTGGTAAATTATCAGTAAGGGGGAAGTTGGGTGATAGTAGCCATTTTGAAAGTCACTCATGGGTTTATGGTGTGTAACAGAAGGACCCTATCTTCTCTGCCTCCAGCACCTTTATTTTTGCTTCACCTCCTCTCATACGCAACTTGTGCTTGGGAAGTTAAGATCAGGTGGGGAAAATGTGGAAGTTACAGCATCAATCAGTTGTACTGTGACGATTCAGTTGTTGTTCAGTCTTCCCATACCAGGACTGTAGGAGCGTTGGGATTCTACCACTGTGTGCCTCTGGCCTCTGCTCAACAACTGAAAGGATGTTAAAGAACGTGACTCAACTTTCAGGGAACAATTAAAGCTTATGGTGCATTTTTTTCATGGACAGTAGTTAGCAATTAAGTTCTCCATGAGCAGCTTTTGCATAATTGCTTACGTGGTACAAACACTGTAAATATTGAAATATGTGGGAAAAATTAGTGATCCATGATACAGACTGTCCCAAAAGGCTGCAGTGTTGGCTTGCTAATAAGCACATGCCCAGTCTGGGTACGTAAGAAGATTTTATAGATTAGTAAGTGTTGTGTTCTGTTTTCCATAACAGAACATACTGTGATCCTTCTTTTGGGGAAAAATAAACTGGAGAGGGGGTGAAAGTGTTTGTTCTTAGCTTTAATTAGCTTCCTCAAGATGGCTTTACTGTTGTGATGACTGACAGTAGACCTGCATACTTAATTTTCACATGAACATAAGGAAAATGTAATGATCATATTAAGGAAGTGTTTGGTTGAGAGAGTTCTGCTTTTCTAGAATCAAGGCTTCAAGAACCAGCTGCTAAGTGACCTCTGCTCATCCAGGAGACAGAAGGAAGAATTAGTGAACAGTTTGACCCTACCTCATCTGCTTATCTGGGGTTTGCATGGTGCTTTTTCTAAGTGTTGAGTAGTGGAGATAAAAGTGGAACCAAATGTGGGAGCTGCTGTTGCAAAGGTTGGGTGGGAAGACCAGGCAATAGTATTAATGCCTGGAATTAAAGGAACTGTTTGTCCTTCAGGCAGTTCTTGAGTCTCAGCATAATTCAGTAGTTGAACATGAAACTGATTCCTCAGGAATTACTCTCAGATGGCCTTCAAAATTCATCTCCTTAAAAGACATAGGAATTACTTTTAAGGTTTTCTTCCTATGTTCTCCACAATGTTTAGTTTGAGAGGTAACTACTGAAGTTGACATTGAGAATGCTAACCTTCTTCAGGAGGCATTTATTTAAATTTTGGGAACTCCAGCTTTCCCAAAAACTTTTTTTTTTTTTTCTTTTGAAGATACTTGGTCTCAAAGTGTCACAGGAATAATACCTAGCTTTTAAAAAATTTATTTTTGGACTCTCTAGGGCTTTAGCATGTCCTGAAAATGAGAAAATTTGGGATAAATGATTTTCAGACTATATTAACCTTTGCAAAATGAGTTTGACTGCATTGCTTTTTTTATTCATTATAATGACTGATAGATATATTGTCCCTTAGGAGTAGCTGCTCTTCTTATAGGTATTCTATTTGATAAAATAGATTAAACGTAGTTGGACAAACTTTGCAGCCTGATTGCATTTCTAATTAGCTTTTTAAAATGAATTTGCTTACTGCTAAAGCCATAGTTATTAAAAGTTTATTAAAGACAGCAACCGTATCTTCATTTTTCAAAATTAATTTACTATAGCTTTCCAAAATTATTACTTGAGTAGTGTGCCAGCAGTTTTTCTAAAATCAGAAACCAAAAAAAACCTCTAATCTTTCTTATTCTGATCAGAATGGAAAGTAAGTTGTGCTGAATGTTGCAGAAAATGCAGAATTGAAGCAGTATTTAAGAAGCTGTGTTTCAGTCTTTAATCCAAGTTTTCCTTACTAAACGCTAAATACTCTTTGCTATTGAACTGATGGAATAATTGTGTTTTGTGTCACTTTGTTTTTTAATAGAAATTAAAATATTCAGACAATCTAATACTATGGTACTTCAGATAAAGAGGGGCAAATCCAGCTGCTGTACCCCATTTAGGGCTGTCAGTCAGACCTTGGTTTCTAGCGGGGTTCATATGGAGTGTTGGATGTAGCACCAAAGCTGAGTCCCTGGTGTTAGTGGTCTGGATTTCAGACGTAATTGTTCTAATTATCCACTTATAGAATGATTTGTTGAAAGAGCATTTCTTTGTAACCCCAGAAATCAAGCCACACCACCTCAGATTCCCTTGTATGCTATAGGACTAAGTCCTGTTATCACAGTTCAAAGTTGGTCTAAATTGCAAATTTGCAAGTTATTGTAAAGGATAAATGACTGTAAATTTTATACTTAAGGTTTCTAAAATTCAGTAGCACATTTCTGGCAGTGTATGTACTATTTTATACTTGCAGGATGATAGAAAAGGTTCTGTAGACTGTGTACTTTGTATTTAAATATGATCTTTAAACTCTTAAAAAAAAAGTACTAAATTTGGTTAGGGTTAAAAGATTTGTTTCTGAAAAAACCTGTCTTGTTAAAGTTGTCCAGTAATTCCTGGAAGATGAGCCCCTAACTGCTGACAAGTTTCTGATGTAAGGAGATTATAGTGCAGTTCTGATGTTTACATAAGATGCACAGCACTTGGTACTGTGGGGAAAAAAAAAGCACCAGTGGAAGGAGAGCAGTGACAGAAGGCCTAAGGGGCTTCAAAGAAGCAAAGCATTTTGTTCTGCATCTTTTTGGCATTGAAAAATCCAAGCATTGTTATAAAGGTGTTGATGTATTGGTGCTTACTTGAATGTATCCTTTTTATGACTTTTCATTATTTAAACTAATAAGTTGTTCTTGAAAGTATCTCACAGAACACGTCATAGGACTTTGAGCTAGAAGTGAATCTCATGGTTTACAAAGTGTGAATTCTCCACACATTTCCTGCTGTTCCTCTGAGCACTCCAAGCCAAGTGTTTTCACAAGCATTAAACATGTAAATCTTTTGAGAAGCTTTTGATCTTGGACTTTCTAATCTTCTACCAGCCACTACCTTTGCTGAACAACAAACTTTATCCCACCTTTTAAAAGGTGTTTGATCGCAAACAATGCCTCTCATCATAAGCACTAAGGCTGGTAGGCTGTATAGAGAGCGTGGGCTGTAGAGCCCCTCTGCAGTAGAAGGGTAATGTTTGTTCTACTAAACTTCTAAGTTTTGTGCAGATGGGAAACCTGAGTCCAGCAGGGCAACAGAATTTTAAGTTGTAACAGAATTGTAGCGTCATGGAGAAGAATCAGTTACCAAGTCCCTTGTTTAACTCCTTTTACTTTAGATGGTTTCTTTTTTTAGGATGTCTCATAGGATGTTTTATTTCCTAGTTTGTTACCATTTTTTTTTCTAAAGAGGTTTAGATGCATCTCATGTGTATGTGGATTTCTTGTTTTTGTTTTGTTTGTTTTATTTGTTTGTTTTATATTACCATGCAACTGTAACTGTTCTTTTTGAATCGTATTCACTTTTCTTACTCGGAAGGGTGAATAGGACTTAGTCCTCTCTGGTAGTGATTTTGAGGTTATAACAACACACAGTCACTAGATGGCAACATATCCCGGGGAAAAGCTCAACCGAGTGTCATTGCCTCCAGGAGGAGGTGAAAAAAAATTGCTGCAGGGTTAGCTTTGTTTGTCTAATTTACAGCAACGTATATCAGATGATTTCATTACTGGCTGTTATCAGACATAGCTGAGGATTAGAAGTGAGTTCTGAGGCTTGTTCCAGTTGATTTTGATGGCTTCTGTTCTGTGTCATTTTGCTGTTTCCTTTCAAAACCTCTTGAGCTGAGATTGCTGGTTGTCATGAATACAGCAGGTATCTTTTCAGTCTCAGTCAATGGTCATCAAAAGCTTGTTGTTTGGTTCAAGCAATACTTTACTAAATAACTGCTCCAAATGTCAGTTCACTAAGCAACTACAGTACCATGCTCTGAGGCAACTGATCAATCTAGCTGTGAGTGTCTGCCACTGTTAGAGGAATGCAAACTGATCTATATGTAAATTGAAATGAATTTTAAGTGGTAATGTTGTATAAAAGTAACTATAAATCTTAAAATATTCCAAGGAAAATGTCACAAAGAAAAAAGCGAAGGCTTCATTTTCACTGGCTTCAGACTCGGGGATTTTTGCTGTCCTTGGTAAAATTAAGAATTTCATGTCAATGTGTATGGTGTCTGGGTCGTACAAAGCAAATATATTGTGTTTTTTTATGAGTATATAAAAAAATGGGAGGTTACAGCATCACTTCATGTGGACTTGTCATGCAGCTGTGCGCTGCTGACGGCGGGGCTGTGATGCAGTCTGCAGCAGCATTGCAGTCTCACGCTAAAGTGTTTGTTGCCATGGAAACCAGGATAAAAGAGTGAAGAAAGCCATTGCTGTATCGAAATTATTGAAAGCACTATTCATTTAGCAAATGTAAGCTGCACAGGAGCAGAGAATTGTCTTGCACTGGCAGAGGCACCCCCCAGGTTGGGTTTCTGTGGCTGTGCGCCTTTCTAATGAGCTTTCGGGAATGGAGGAGAAGGAGGCTGCTGCAGTGGAAATTCTGCGTGCTTGGCAAACACTTGACCTTTCTCTTCCCCCTTCCCCTCTCTCTCCTCCCCCAATGTTTAATTAGGTCCATGATATAGATTGGCACTAATTAAAATGTCAAAGGGGCATGAATAGTTGCTTATTTTATCTTCTTGAATTAAAAACCATTAAAAATCAATTTGAGGGCATGTTGAAGGAGGCTTGTTATTAGAGTAAATTAACATAATGGAATTTAAACCTTTGTCTTCTAAGGGTTGGTTAATATTTAAAAAGAAAAGCAAATTCTATACCTAAAAATAAAACCAAAACAACCCAATTGTTATGCTACGAATTTAAATCTATACATATTTAGTTAAATGCCATAGGATAACTACTTAATGAGCTTTGCTTTTGCTCTTACAACTCAACTACCTTCCAAAAGAATGACTTACTCCTTTCTAGACAGGTGATTCCTGATTTCAGGTGTCACTTAAAAAGTTGCCACCTCACCAAACTAAAGGATAGATCTGAGACCATCTTCTCAGAACTAAACATATCAGGTGCTGAGTGCTAATTTCTAATTCACACCATTGAAGATAGTGTTTTGTCATTTCCATAATCTAACTCTTACGGGACTATTTTTCAAATAATTCATAAGCTAAGAGCTTTCTTCAATTAGTAATTACCAAGTACATCTTACCCACATCATAAAGTTGCTGTGGTTTTTCAAAAAATTAGCTGGTGAGAAGAATGATGAAGAGTGAGAAAGGATTAGTCTATCTTTTTATAACATTTCAAGCAGCTTTTAATGGTAAGTTGGTAGTAAAACATTAGAAGCACTGCTGTGGCAGTGTTTGACAGCTGTTTATTTCAGCAGCAGTGTTGGCATTTACAGAAGAGAGGGACAGAGCTGCTTTGAGACAGAGTTCCTGTGTCTTATGACTAGGGCAAGGTGAGCCATCTCGCAGAGTCATGCAGAGCACCTCTAAGCTTATGAAATGGAATCAGAAGTGGACTCAGTGTTTTCAATTGTGTTACAAGCATGAGAGAGATGCTCAAAATAGGTACACAAAAGGAACAGATGTATTAATCCTGTTAATAAGTTTCCTTACGGATTATGTAACAGTTATAATTTTATTTTTTTTACAGCCTGTGCAATAAGAGTTGAAAAAGCAAATCAACCTCTTTTAATTGATGCTGTTCTTTGATATTAATTGGTGATGGGAAGTCATTGGATTAGCAACTGGTAACGCTGTTGCTGCACCTATTCATTCTTTGGGACTAAAGATGGTCACAAAGTCACTATTTTCAAATGAATGCCCACTTTGCTGGTGTGACTTGGATGCAGAGTAGTAGCATAGTCTTTGAAGGCAAAGGACACAGTTTCTGTTGCGATAGGCTAATACATCTGGTGAAAGGTCTAGATTTTGTTTTGCTCTTCATGGGTTTTCTTTGCTTGTCAAATTAAATTTTAATTTTAGATACTAAGAAAATGAGTAGCTGGCAAGAAACGATGTGCAGCTCACTGTGCAGAGGACTTAGCAGTGCATGAATTTAACAAAATCCCAAATCTTCAGAAATAGGAACAATCAAAAATGGATGCACAAATTTGAAGTAAATTAATAATTTTCATCATGTCTAATTTATTACAAGTAGAATTTTGATGAAGAGTAAGGTAGAAATTATCATACAGATGGGCTGAAACTGGTGCATGTAATTAATTTTATTTTTCTTATTCATAATTTGTAAATTAATGTTCATTCCTCTGCATTGGGAAGTTCATTTCCCTGAACCTTTCAACTGCTGAAATGTCTGCATTCTGAAGTTTTAGTGCACTGTCCTGGGTGCCAAGAAAGTAGAACTAGCTGTTACCCCCACAGTTTTCTACAAGCATGAATCAGGAGCTTTGCAACCTGCTGAGACAGCAGTCTCCTTAACCTTGCTAAATGCCTGAGAAACAAGTATGAAATCCTGTCTGTGTCATTTTGCAGAGAAATTTGAAGGTCAAAACTCACAAATTGTAGGCCAGTTGGGAAATAAAGTGTTTCTAACATCACAGTTTTAGGAGCTGCAGCAGGATCGTGTTAGGAGAGAAGTTTCTGCTTTGATTTTACTTGCAGCCTCATGGAACTACTTGATGCTGGAGCTTGACCTTGTCTACAGTTGAATCTTCTCAGTGCCATTAGCAGGGGGTTGCTGTAAATGGACTGGGGCACTGCTCACCTTGCTTGTCATTCCCACTGCAAATTCAGTGGTCACCAACATGTAAATTTTTGCTTTCAAGCTGAAGGGGTTTGTGATTCCTGAATAAACATGGAAAGCATGTATACTAGCCTTTGGGAGAGGGCTTTTATTACATGAATTTTTGTGGTTTAAAGTTTATATTTATGTGGGTGACCTTGATTTATTTTTTTGACTTTATTATTTTTAAAGCTTCTAAATATCTCTGCTGTAAAGACAGTTTTGATGCACAGAGGTCAGCATTTGGCTGAAAGTCATTGACTTTCAGGGGACTGTTGGCTTTTGGGTTTAGGCAAAATTTCCTGAAAGCTGAGGACCAGTGCCAGTAGTGATTCATGGTTTTATTCAAGTCAGGGTTCTTTTTGCAGTATACTTGAGAATACAGATGGAAAATGTAGCTGGGAATTATGAGGAAGACTGATCAATTAAACACAATATAGGATAGTCTTATGGTGAGGCCAGGTTTCTTCTTACTCCATGAATGAAAAAGGATCAGAATTCACTGGAGAGCAGTGTTTCTCAGGCTTCCCTCTCTTTAGTTGTGTAAAATCATCTTAAAACTTTCTGCAAATTGAAGAAATCATTGCTTTGTGTAGATGGAAGAGCAAAAAAATTCTTAACTAATAGCTTACACCTGTGGCAGGATGTTACCTTCATTAAAATTCAACAAGAGAAGTATACTAAGAAGATACCTAAAAGAAACAGAAAAAGCCCTGTAGAAACACTAACCCAGAGTTGGTATAATTTAATGATCAGGTGTTAGTAACTGTGCTGTTAAGAATACTGTTTGGTCTTCCCACCATAGTGCAATACTTAAATAGAAGGTGCCTCTCATCATGGGTGTTTTTGTTTTTTTCTTTCTTATGCTATGTAGCTAAGTCAGAAGTGTTAGACTGAGATACTGGTAACTAAACCTAGTGAGCCTAAATAAAAGAAACAGGCTTCAGTCTTGAAGACCTGTATGACTGGCAAGGCTGTTCCTTGCTGCAGATTCCTCCTCTTACATGTTCTCTGTTGGAGTCTCTATCTGCTGTTCCTTGTCCAGGCAGTATCTGTGTGGTGGGAAGAACCAGTTGTTTTAAGTAAAGCTTTCTTTGAGTGATGGGCTCAAAATGTGTTTGCTCTTTGTATTTTATTTGATGGCTGTGTCAGTGTTATTTCTGGATTATACCTCTAGAGCCATAAATCATTGTTACAGATGGGGTTCATAGCAGATGAAGTGGTTTGTGTTTTATGTTCCACTACAAACTGGCAGCTGGGTCAGACAATTTACCAAAAGAGGTAAACTATATGCTTTTGTATCTCAGAAATCACACTACATATGTTTTTTGTGGTTAATGTCCACTTTGGGGATAAAATTAATTTTTCATGCATGTTTTGACGAGGCAGAGTTGAAACTCTTAGCATTTTAATGTAATTGGGGGATTGTTTCAGCCTCTGGCTATGTTAAATGGGACTAATAATTTCAGCTAATCAGTGTCTAACAACTCCTGAAAAATGGAAACTAGTTTAGGAGTGATATAAAGAGAAGTTTTCCACATTAGTGGAATGTTGGGTGAATGATAATGATCTTTCTACAGTTTCCACTTGTGTTGGGAGAGAGGGTCTCCTAAGGTCACCACAAAAAGTTAATAGTAATGAGGCACACAGTAAATCAAATTGTGAAAGCCTGTATACATTTCTGAATTCCAAGAGGGATACACGTCATGTCACTAGTCACTGGGTTTAAAAACTTTTAAAATATATAATGTTTTTGTTTAAGAAATTTCATTCAGCACCAAAATTGGTACCCAGTATTTTCCCCCCCACCATGTAAAATAAAACACAGTACTATTGGTATCTATTCTGGGCCATAATCCTCCAGTGTTGGACTGTACTGAGGATTTTTGGATGTTGTTTCATCCATAATGAATTTATTGTACATTGCAGACGTTTCCACAGTTATTTAAGAGTGAATAGGCTTGGTATTTTGCATTTCTATAGCTTACTTGAAGATCAAAGAAAGACACAAGAAATGGTGTTACAGCTTTGGCAGCAACTCTATATGCTTTGCACATGCCAGTGCAGGAACATCAATGTGCTTCAGTTCACAAATGTGCTGAAATGAACTTGCTATGTAGATGAAATAAAATATAAGCATTTTTATTAGCTTTTTTCAGTGGAATGTAGAAATAAAAGGATATTGTTCTTATTTTTGGAACAGGGTTCCAGATTTTGTGAGGGAGAAGCGTTTTGGGAACTGGCTTAAAGATGCACGAGACTGGGCTATATCTAGAAATCGGTACTGGGGAACACCCATCCCTCTGTGGGTCAGTGATGATTTTGAAGAGGTAAGAAAACAAATGTTTCCAGTTAAAAGAAAAGCCTAATCAAGATAGCTCATCTGCTTATTTGGTATTTATATTTTAGGCTGCTACATTTCCATTCATGTCTTAACAGTATATGTACATCTATAATGGGTGATAGATGTATGCATATGTGTGCATGCTTCTTTATTTTTTATTTAAAATTATTATAATGAATTTTATCTTTCCTGGTAGAATTTGCAATGATGGTAAGTGTGATGGCAATAACAGATGCAGTGAGAAAGTGGCAAGGAAGAGATTTCTTATCAAATCCTTTCAGTCTGTTTTTGAAATTCTGATGATTGGTTACTTCAAGCCAAATGAATTACTGGAGGCATAAAAGCAAGATCGCCCATAGCAGAACAGTGAAAATATGTATTTGTACTGCTTACAAATAGGAATGTAACAGACTGTAAAAATGTGAATCTAGTGGAATGATGAAGTGTATAATGGGAATTCTGGAAATTATTTGTTCGAAGTTGCAAGGTATGATGTAGTTGGTGGCATAAAGCTAACTGCACAAGTGAGTACTTGACACTGTTTTGATGACTGCTGTTTTCTAAGTGTCAAAACACTGAGTTATAAAACTGTTTCTGAAAGGTTTTTTTTTCCAGTGTGAGTTAATTCCATTAGACATGTATGATAAGTGAGATATATTGATTATTTCCTCATGCTGGATATAGTAAATGCAAATCAAGGTAAATACTGATGGCAACATCCCAAGCCATTTAATTTCCCTTGATTTGAAGAACTTCAATATTTTATTTTTTTTTAAGTTGTGGAAGACCTCAAATAGGAAAATGTGTACCAGGAGATTTTATTGTCTTAAACTGAAGTAGTGCTTACATGGGCACCATAAATCATTTTTTCATTTGCTCCTCATTGGCAATCTTCCTGATAGGCAGGGACTTATTGGAGGAGGGAGAGAGTTATACCTTGCAATTATGATGTAAGTATTGAAGAAACTCTAGCATTTTAATTCTATTTATGCTGTGAACATGTTTGTAAATTACTGTCAAGTCAAGTTCTTTTGTCTCGTATAACAGTTAATTTTTAACATTTATGCAGAATTTGTAGGTACACACTGTTACTCTTCGAACTAAACTTGCAAGTACCTTACTTAGTGTAATAGGCTTTTTTTTTTGTTCAGATAGAGTTCTGTGCTATATTATTTCCAGACTTCATTCTACAGCTGGAAAGGATTGTGTAAATGTTACATTACTTATGCTCTTTGCCTCTAATAATATTGCATTTTCTGTCCAGTCTCCCAATGTCTGTTTTCCTGTGCTTAGAGTGATATTGGTTGTTTGTTTTTTTTATATTTGATTTGTTTGTTTTTAATAACATTCTGATCTCTAGCTTGGAGGATTGACCTTTTCTTTGAGTGTTTGGGTGTTCTGAATAATGATAGAAATACCAACAGATCTATTATTTTTACCTGTAGATGTTATACTTTTCTATTTAGAGGCTGAATGTCACACTTAAATAGTTAACATGGCTTCAGGTTAGGGTTTGGGTATACATTTTTTTCTATTATTCACTTTCTTTTTATGCATGATGGATATAGCTTAGAAAAAAAAATTACCATTGGAACAGATGTACAACTTAAGGCTGAAGTGAGATCTGATCAAAAGTGAGATCTGAAATATTCATTTAAAATTTCCTGACTTCAGTTTTACTGCAGCTCATCTTACAGTGCCATGTAAGATTGCAGAGCCTTCTCTTCATGTCTTGCTCTCAGAAGAGCACTTTGTTGCATGTATTTATATGGTGTATATTAAATCCCGGAGAAGTAATAGCAGTTCCTTATTTAATATAGAGTAAGGTGACTTAATTGGAGTTAAAGTTAATTTTATTACATATCAATATCTGTTTTCCCACAGTTTTATTTTAACTTTATTTTAACTATAAAAAAATAACTAATATTTGGTTCAAAAAGCAACAACTCAAGGGCAGCTTTTAACCCAGAGCATAATGTGACAGTACATTCAAATATTAATGATTGTGAAGATGAAGTTATCAGTGTGTCCAAGGGTGGCTTTTACCTATGACACTATTAAAGCCTTTTCTTTTGCCAGCAGTGCTTGGACTAAGCACCTGCTGCCTGCTCACTTGAGCTTCTACAGTTGCTTATGGGGGCCACACAGTGAATGAAGAACAGATCTGGGTTAAAAATAGTTTGTTGATAAAAGTATATTAACTGGAATCAATCCCCCAGTGTGGTTTGCTACACAGGCTGTTGTACTTGACTATCATAATCACTGTAATGTTTTGTTTTCTGTAGAAAAATAAGACAGATAAGTCATGAAAAAAATACATTTCAAAAGTACTTTGACAAAAGATGATGAGCAGATCAGCAGTTGAATCAGACTAGAAAAATCGTGACTTAAAAAACAAATCAGACTGAGTTTCTGTCTTCTCTAATTTATGACAGGTTTTTGGAATTAAATGCACCAAAACCTTATTGTTAGTCACAGTTTTTGTGTGTATACATATGCATACATTTCAGACTAGTGATAGGAATTCTGGCTTATTTTATCCAAAGAGCAACTTAAGATAATTTTCTATGTGAAAAGTGTCTTGCCTAATTCCAGCTTCTTGGCACATTTACCTTCTTCCCTGTCACATCTGTCAAAATTAATGTTTTCCACCACAGTTTTAAATTGGACTGATAGCATGTGGGACTGGATCTCCAAAATCCAGACCTGTACTGCAGCTTGTGGCTTGCAAATCATGACAGGGTCACAGGGCTCTAGGAGAGTTCAACTTGACAAAAACATAAAGCAAATAAAGCTTTGCTTTTCTCCTGCTCTCCTACATGCATTGTTTTCAGAATAATTTATTTCATCAATGTTTCATGGCTTTGATGCAAGTCTCTTGCTGAAACTTTTTGCTTTTTTTCTTGGTCTGTTGATGCAGTAAAGCCAAGAAAATTCTCTACCTTCCTTAACAACCCCTTTGTAAGATCTGACACTTTTTTTCACTTTTATATAAGAATCCATTAATATGAGCTGTTTAATGTACCTGGAATGGAACACACTCAATTATGAACAATTTAGCTGCTTATCTTGGCTTCGGAAGAGGAACCTGGCATCTGAAACTCCTATCTGTAAAAGGTCATTGAATTTTCAGAGGTGATTGTGTTTTGGCTAGTTTGAAAACCCCCCCTCTTTTGATATATAGCAATGTGTTCTTCTTCCAAGTTTCCCACATGAGATGTGAATTGTATTCAGTCAGAGCAGTGGTCTCTAATATCATTTGCTGATTTATGAGATTGATGAAGGGAACCTTTTACAAAATTTTTGTTGTCTTTACAGCTGTCCCAGCTACTTCAGAAGAGACTGACTGAGCTACATGTCTCTCGTCTAATGCTAAAAAAAAAAAAATACAATAATTGCTACTATGTGCAAATAACTGTCTGAATTTCTTGACTGTCTTTTACAGGTAGTTTGTATTGGTTCAATGGCAGAATTTGAAGAGCTGTCTGGAGTGAAAGTCACTGATCTCCATCGAGAAAGGTTGGTCAGAGACTGTTCATTAATTAGTTATTAAAAATAGTTAAGCAGACAAAAAAACGCTTTGTTTGTTTTCCCTCCCAAGCCTTATGAAACATTTAGGTAAAATAGAAAAGTAGTAAGGGGACTTGTGATGAACACACATACATTTTCCTTTTCCCTGTCTTGGACACTGCTGATACAACAAAACCTTACAGATACCTTTAAGTGATAAAAATTGTTGAATGAAAAGCTGACCTTTTTGAAGAATCATGAAAAAGAAATCCTAAACTCATACAAGCATAACAGGAACTTTTGTGCTTATTTTGTTTTAGTCATTTGGTAATTGGACAATATTCTGTTTGTTTGGCTTTTTTCTTTTTCCCCCATAGTATTGATCACATAACCATCCCTTCCCGCTGTGGCAAGGGATTACTGCACCGGGTCCCTGAAGTTTTTGACTGCTGGTTTGAGAGTGGAAGCATGCCTTATGCACAAGTCCATTATCCATTTGAAAACAAAAAGGAACTTGAAGATGCTTTTCCTGCTGACTTCATTGCTGAAGGCATTGACCAAACCCGAGGATGGTAATTTTCCACGACTTTATAATATGATATTATTGCCCTAACACTGGATAATCCTTTAAGAAAAGGTGTTCTAAAGCTTGGTGACAAATATGTTGCTGAAAGACAACATGTTGGCAAGCAGTCTTTCTGGCTCTTGTGGAGAAAAAAAAAAGGAGATCTTTGGCCTGCTCAGAAGAGTCTCAACAGCTGAATTATCATAGAACTTGAGTTGTCTTCTAGAAAAAGAAAAGCAACTGCATCAGTTGAAATGGAAGTTGATGTTTTGATGTTTTCAAGCCAATGTATAGGCTAGTAATTTTTACCCACTAGATTGAATTTTAATTTTGGGTTTATGAGTGGGGGGGAAAGAAACAAACTAACCTTATGTTAAGATCCTAGAGCTTACAAAAATAAAACTTTCAAAATGTAAACTTCATTTTCTTTCTTGATTCCTCTCTGCTTTTCAGTCATTCATGAGAAATTTTGGTCACATTTTTCCTGGGTAATGTTCTCTTGAATGTGTGCTTACATCCAGTTTTGGTGCTTTTAAGTATTTATTCTACTTTTGAAGTTTGAGGTTGGCTGTGAAAACTGACAGATTTTTCAGATTAATTTTTGTGTTTTCCAGGGTTGGCTATGGAGAAAGTAGCTTGAAAAGTTTTTAATGATTCCATATATTAGTCTTTCTGCCACATTCTTTCTGCCCACAAAAGAAGAATTAAAAACTTTATTTTCCCTTTTTCTTTATTATTCCTTTATATCTGAATAGAAGTTTGTGCCTTTTTTTTTTAAATAAGAGAGACAAATAAAAAGACAGATAATAAAGGCACAAAAACACATGCAAAAGTCATGGTTTGAAACTGATTTTCTCCCTGCTACATTTTATAAAAATGGCATTTATTGTAATTTAGATGCCAAAAAAATGAAATGAAAACAAATTCAAAAAATCAACAACATGTAAATCATTCGTACACTGTGCCAGGGAGCTGCTGAATTGTAAATGTTCAACAGAATTAAAAATGCTTTGGGATTTTTATGTAGATGCAAAATCTGTTGCTGGTAGTTATAATTCCAGTAAAAGTAAAGTGATAAATTTTAAGGTTTTGGGGTTTAGCCATTTGTGATGAGGATGTCAGAGTGGATTAGCATGTGTCATATACAGTTGAAGCTGCAGTGTTTCTTTTAGTGCTGTCCTCTGATGCATGTGTGGGAGACATGACAGATAAAAAGATGAGTCTGATCTCTCACAGGTCGAGTGAAGCTCTCTAGTGCCACTGAAGGATGCATTTGTAATTTTTACACAGGTTGGCCATTTTGTAGTATGATATTAATCTAAACTTGAATGCAGTGTGCAAATGGAGACTCTTACATGACAATCTGGAGCAGCTTGCTGTTGGTTTTAACATCAGCAGAAGTGTTAGTGTAAGTCTTCACCATACCCAAGTCTGTTTCATCTGTTTGTGGGTGGAATATCAAAGCACTTGGCTCCATACACAATACTTACACCTTTCCCATGGTGCTTGTGTCTGTTAATAAGCTGGTGCTTTGATAACTGCTGGTGTTCTGTGGCTTGCAAAAGAGCACTTCTGTTATGGAAAGAAAGAAGGAATTAAGATGTGAGGTTTTTTTGGTAAAAGGTAAAGCTTTCTCGGGATATTCTTAACAAGTTTTCTCATTCTGTTAAGCTTTTAGTTACCTTTTCCTAAGTGTAGGAAAAAAATGAGGATATTTTGGAGAGAAGACACATATATAGTTCTGAAGTGTTAGGAGCATGATATGTGATTTTTATTTGAAGTATTCTGTAGATAGTGTAAAGATTCAGAATGAAGATAGGTTTTTTGTGTTGGGTCAGAGCTGATGTAAAGTGAGGACTGGTAGGTGGTGGAAAGCTCAGGAGGTGGAGATGTGCAGTGTGTCTGTGGACAAGACATTCAAAAACAGGGTGCAGAGAGACACTTGACTGAAATATTCAGAGTGAATGAGGTGAATTTTTAAAAGGATAATTTAAGAATGAGCAGGATTATGTCAGAGTGGTGTATAAACCAGTGGGTCACAGGATTGCAAAGACAGTCTTGTAACTATCTTCAACTAAGGTACCTTGTTGCTGAGAGGCTCCTGAGGTTGGACAATTCAAATAACATAAATCCAAGCACTTTTTACAAATTTTATTATTTTGTCAGTGCCTGTGGAGTGTTTGTACGATTGCAATGTATTGAGCTCTCCCTGGGGAGCAATGAGGAGCAGGTTGAAAGCTTGTGGGTAAGGATTAAGGAGGAGACAAGTATGGGAGACATTGTAGTAGGTGTTTACTACTTGCCACCTGATCAGGATAAGGAAGCTAATGAGGCCTTCTATAAGCAGCTGGAAGTAGCCTCGAAATCTCAGGCTCTGGTTGTTGTTGGGGGGACTTGAATTACCCAGATATTTGTTGGGAAAGTTGTACATCCAGACCTGCTTAGTCCAGTAGGTTCCTCCAGAGCATTGATGATAACTTCTTAAAGCAAGTGTTGGAGGAGCTGACATGGAGAGGAGTGATGCTGGACCTTGTACTGACCAACAAAGAGGGACTGGTTGAGGGTGTGAAGGTAGGAGGCACCCTTGGCTGTAGTGACCACATGATGGTAGAGTTTAGAATTACAGGCAGTAGGCACAGGGCCACAAGCAGGATTGCTACCCTGGACTTCAGAAAGGCCAACCTTGGCTTTCTCAGGGAACTGCTTGGAAAAGTCCCATGGCACAGGGCTCTGGAGGGCAAGGGGGACCAGGCAAGTTGGCTAATATTCAAACGCCATTTCCTCCAGGCTCAAGATCAGCGCATCCCAAAGAGCAGGAAATCTAGTAAGAGAGTTAGGTTGTGGAGGTTGTGGAATCTCCTTCTCTGGAGACATTCAAGACCTGCCTGGATGTGTTCCTGGGTGACTTAGTCTAGGTGATCCTGCTCTGGCAGGGGGTTGGACTAGATGATATTCTGGGTCGCTTTCTACACCTAACATTTTGTGATTCTGTACAAGTTTCTTGATATGGGAATTTGTGACCACTTTGCAGAAAGTGATGGGAGTATGTCAGTGTACCTTCATGCTAAGTACTAGGGAAATAGTACTTTGTTTGCAATGAGCTGGCAGCCTTGTAGGCCAGAGGTTTGTGTTACAGGTTTTCATAGGGTTAAAATTGAAGAGTGGGATTTTGAGTGCATGTGTTTGCAGGTGGAGGAGTGTTGGTGAATATTCATTAAATTAGAATGTGGTTTAGTAAAGAGAATTTGTATCCTGCAGTGTGAATTGAGGTGATTTTTGAGTTAAAAGCTGATCTGAGAGATAAGCATCAGAATTGTCATGTAAACTGCTTAATAAATGCAGTAATGTACACAGCAACCTTAACAGGACTTTGTACCCTCAAGTGTCAGAATAATGATTTTCTAATTATGGGCAGCTTTTTGGCAGAAACATACTGGAATATGCAGCTGGAGTTCCACCATGGTTCTGCCCCCTCCAAGTGTTTCTCTAGTAAATCCTCATGAAAATGCATAGCTCTGAGACATAACCTCCTGTGCCTTATTTTAAACCAATGAGCATTTTTAGTCATCTGCTGCTTTAAGGTTGCTAAGCAATTGTCAGTGTGATATTCATTTTTAATCAGGAAAGCTGTGGCCCACCCTCAAGTTATTGTCTTAAAAGTAATCATAGAATGGTTTGCTTTGGAAGGGACCTCAAAGATCATCTACTTCCACTCCCACTGTTGTGGGCAGGGATACCTCCCACTAGATCAGGCTGCTCCAAGCCCCATCCAACCTGGTCTTGAACACATCCAGCGATGGAGCTTCCAGAGCTTGATGGGCATCCTGCTCCAGTTTCTCATCACCCTCAGAGTGAACAACTTCTTCCTAATTTTTAACCTAAATCTCCCCTCTTCCAGACTGAAGTCATCTCCCCTTGTCTTATCACTACAAGCCCCCTTCAGATACTGGAAGCCTACAGTAAGGTCTCCCCAGAGCCTTCTTACCACTAATGCAGTTGTAGAAGGTCATAGATACAGCCTTTGGTGAAGGATCTGAAGGAGAAATTATATCACATGACCTTGCAAATCCATTTAATTTCTCCCATATAATCCTTTGACACCCTTAATTATAGATGCCTGTGCTTGCTCCAACACTGATTTCCTAGGTGTCCTAGAGAGTTTATAGATTTATTGTAAAGACATCAAGTGGAGTGGGGGAAACCTCTACTACTTTTTGTTGTGGGGACTGCTGACATTCTCATCTTTTCTACTGATGGTAGATTTAACCAGATAAGCTTGTTGGATCAGAAGGAGGCTCTGCTGTCTTCTGCTAACTTGCCTTTATGCTCTCAGCAGTAACTGTTCTGTTGTCTGCTAAATTGAAGAATGCACAGATTAACACACATGTGCACACAGAATGTGTCATGTCCTGTCTGCCATGTCTGCTCCTGTGTTCAGAGGTTTACAGCAAGCAAATAGGGATTTTTTCATGGACAGAATTATCTTTTCTATATTAAAGAGGAAGATGCTACAATTGTCATCTTCATGACCTTCCTAATGCTTACTGTTAAAGTTTTTCAGCCTTCTTGGACTATTAGGTCACAACTGAGCTAACAGCATCATATGCTATAGAGAGGAAAAAGATCTCTACAAAAAGCTCATTTTCTAAGTCTTTACCATATATAAATGTCCTACATACTTAAAGTAAAACAGCATACTGAAAAATGTCTTTTGAACATGCAGACTTCAGCTTGGCATATTTAGGAAGTCATGTTTATATTGTCTCTTGTTTCAGGTTCTACACTTTGCTGGTGCTGTCCACTGCCCTTTTTGGAAGGCCTCCTTTCAAGAATGTAATAGTAAATGGCCTCGTTCTTGCCAGGTTGGTATGTCAGCCAGTTCTTTCCTGAACAGACTGTTAGTTAAAACAATGTTTTGGATAAGTCCTTGCAAATTTTAAATGAAATCCCTATTGGTATTGCAGGAAGTAAGAGGCACATGAGAGGTGAGGCTTACTCATCCCAGCTGTCCTGTTGCACTACATTCTTTCTATCAGGATTAGTCCTTCCTAAAGAGAAAAAATAAGTAACCAGTCAAAGTAGGAAAGAACAGGAAATAAGTTATACCTGTTATGCAGAGCAAAGGAGATTATAAATGTAGTTTTAGATGTAATTTAAAAAATGTTAATTATTTTGTTTTCTTTTATTTTCAATTAATACTTAGCTAATGGGCTGGAGGGATTGATTCAGAACAAGTGCACTTCCCTCAGCTTTGGGAGGAAAGTCAGATTTCCTGCTTAGATTTGTAACTTGAGGGAGCCTCTTGGATTGTTGGGTTTTCTGTTCAGTTGCTCTGCTCTTGGGGGTTCAAAAGATACACTAATATATTAGTTATGTACTATCAAGACCATGATAGGACAGAAAAATGAAACTGGATTTTAAAGGTCTTTTTTTCTTTATTCTTGGAATTTATGCCTACATTCTGATATTCCTAGTGATGGCCAGAAAATGAGCAAAAGGAAGAAGAATTATCCTGATCCAATGAATATTGTAAATAGTTATGGAGCTGATGCACTAAGGTAGGAATTCTTTCATTAATGTTTCATCTGACAAGGCTCTGAGCAGCCCGGTCTAGTTAAGGGTGTCCCTGCTCACTGCAGGGGGGCTGGACTAGATGACCTTTGGAGGTCCCTTCTGGCCCTAAACATTCTATGTTTCTATGATATGTTAATTTTCTGTGCATAGCAGGCACATACCAGAAAGGCTGTTTATGGGTTTTTGACAATAGGCAGTAGGAAGACAGTTAACTTTAGAAGCTTTGATATGGCTGTGGCAGCCAAATAGCTAAAAGAGTGGATGACAAAAAATAACTGGCAATTGATACAGTGCCTGGACTTTCTATAGCCTTGTGTTGTCTCCCTCAAGGCTGGTAACAACCAAAGCTGACGTGCTCACTGGAGGCCTGTTGTCAGAAAATGTGTATCCAGTCTTTGCAGAACGCTTCTGCTTGAGCCACTGCTCACTGTGATCGCAGCTTGTAGTTGGAGGTGACCCAGGGAAAATTTGAATGAAAACATTAAGAAAATACTACATGTACTGCTAAATCATTATTCTAGGGAAGAATTACCATCTAATGCACAGAAATGCTTGTTTGTGGTTCATACTATACATTCTGTGAAGAGAAAGTGTTTCTTTTTTGTAGATCTAAGTATACATAATGTACCTAACAGTAGTGAAAGCAGAAAAGCAGAAGTGGAGAAGCCTAATTTGTATGTATATAAATTGTCCTGGTCTAATGGAGATGAAAATGGAGTTAAAGCATTTCATTAAAAAGATACTAATGTATAAACGTCATTATGCAGTTGCCTGGTGCTGTGGTGAGATGCACTAACTACCTGGGTGAAGTGGTACCTTGAGGTAAAAGTACAATAAAGACATTTTAATTACTCTGGGAGTATGCTACTTACGCATTTCTCAAGAGCCTTGTATTTCTTTATATATATATATACAGGATTCACCCTAAACTCTGGGACACATAGAAGGGTATGGTACATCCAGACATGGTAATGAACAGGCTGAATGACTACACAGTTATTGTACTATGGGCTTTCATTTGAGAAAGGTATTCGTTGCTTATTCTAGATAATTTAAATAGTAGATGCCAGGTTCCTTTTTATTTCAAGCTATAGCTTTTAAGACGTAGTAAATTATCTGTTTATAATGGAGAGCTAGGTTGATTTATTGAATTTAATCAAGATTGTCTTGGCAAATAATCAAAGTACATTAGCAGAATATCAGTGAATTTGTAGCTGGAACAATATGAATGTAAAGCATTGGAGTTAACTCATATTGTAGATTTTTAAATCAGAAATGACATTTCTGTTGGAAAAAATCTGCTCTTTTTTATAAAAGAAAAAATCTCAAAACACCAGAAGTTACACTTCCATTATTCATGTTTTCTTCAGCTTATTTTTTAATTTCTAAAAAGCTAATTCACTTTTCTCCCTGTGTACTCATTCTTTAATGTCACATTTATTTATACATACACCCACATAGAGAGTAAAAGCATTGCAGACTGGATTCATTTTTGGAAGGAGCTCTGCAATTCAGTTGTCTCTGCTTATTCCCTGAAGTGCTTGATGTCTTCTGTTTATAGAAAAAGCTACAACTGAGGTCTTTTTTCCTTGGCACTGTTTCCCTGCAGAATGACTTTAGCTTTTGCAAACCTATATATAATTTTTTTTAATGACAGCTTTGAAGTATTCATAGCAGTAGCTTGATAAATAGATCAACAGAAAATGCAGATGTAAGTTGTTTAAATGAATGTAGAATTGACTGAAAAGGGTAAAGGGAATAACAGCACAATTAGATATGTAAGAATTGTGAAAAGTTATATTTTGAGAAATATTTGACAGGTATCTAACCCAAGACCTATGACTAGGGTTGGATACCTGTCAAAGTTGAAGTATGTAAAAGATAAATTGATGGTCATATTTCCAAGCCCTTTCCTTTCATGTGTCCTGAGTAAGTATTGCTCTTAAGTGATGTCAGATTCTCCTCTCAATCTGTTCTTAAAATGCAGCAGAAATAATAATAGTAGTAAATGCCCCAGTTGTAGAGGAGGTGAAAGGGAGGTACCTCTCTGGCAGAATTTATGGTGTGGTATTATTGAATGTGCTGTGTCAAACCCCAATAAGATCTTTAAAGCCTCCCATACATTGTTGGAAAACTTGGTAATAGTGGCTTGAAATGAGGAAGGCTTTATTTTCTGCCCAATGGGAAACATCACTATGTGTAACTAAATTGATAGAACTCTCCCTTTATCAGGTGTCTTATTTCTCTTTCCATGTAATAGATGCAAGTATCTTCCCATTGGAGTAATCCAGGAAAATAATATTCTTTTAACAGTTACGTATTGTAAGGTGGTGTAGGGCTGCTATGTTAAACAAAAAAAAAAAAAGCCAAAATAATAAACCTGTAGCCTCATTTTCTTCAATTTCTCATGCTAAGAGCAATGACTTCTGATAGGTTCTGTAGCAAATGCTGCATCAAGAGAGCAATTTAGCAGATCCTGTGTGGTTCTATTAGTGCTTGTTGCTGCTTCTGGAGGAAAGCAGTGGAGGCAATCAAAGTGGTCATTATTCTAGGGAAGTCCCAAACTCCTAAAAGGCCTGGAGCATCCCTGTGTACCCTAGGGCCACACTAGGTCTTGTATTCAGAGCAAAGTTTCATTTGACTTCTGAAGTAAATAATAATAAGCATATAATTATGACCAGGGGTTTGGTTTAAATATATACTTTTAAATTCTGGTTGTAAATTTATAATTTTAATTCAGACAGCACATTTAAAAATACTTTTTTTCGGGCTCTTTTGTTTCCAATACAGTACTACTACAGGTACCAATTTCTGTGCTGCATTATTGTCAGCTTGCTCTAGCAGCTCTATTTTTATGCATTCATTTTTATGCAAGGAGCTCTGTCCTGCAGAATTTATGGTGTGGTATTGTTGAATGTGCTGTGTCAAACACCATTAAGATTTTAAAACGTCCTAAAGGAAGTGCCTGTAAAAATATATTAGAGTCATGATTTTGAAAGTTGATGCAATGTGAGAAAATGAATTAATAAATTTCTGTTGAGAAATGCCACAAAGGTAAATAATAATAAATAATTTAATAAAAAAGATGGTAAGATGATTGGTTTGTTTTTCATTTTTGGAAAATTAAATCAAGTGTGTCTACATCAAGTTTGTATTCAAGGTTTTCTTGATACTTGGGTAAGACCTGGTTTATTTTTGAGTTAACTTGATAGATACCAGTTTGTTTCTGTAGGCAGAAGAAAGGAAGATGATGGGATAAAGTATAAGTTTGTTTTTTGTATGTATCTTTTTGCTGTTTTGTTTGGGGTGTTTTTGGTTCTTTTTTTGCTTTTGTTTTGGGTTAGTTTTGTGTTTCGGTTTGTTTGGGTTTTTTTGTGAACTTTGAGCCAGCAAGGATGCTGGGGGACATGTCTGTCTCTAACACCAGAAACTGTTATCTTGAGAGAGCCTGACCTGAGGAAGATCTCTCCAGAAAGGGTGGGTTTCATGTACTGATGAAGCCCCTTGGCTGAGGTGGGCAGGTTTCTGTGTGGGGCTGCTTCTGATGTAGGAAGTCGGTGTTGCCTGAATCTTCTACGTTGCTCTTAAGCTCTTTCTGCATCTGAGTCACATTTCTGTTGATAGGAGGTACCTCCTATGTCCTCTTTTGGGGCTGTCTTTCTTGAAAGTTTTACTTTCTGCTCTTTGATTTGTAGGTTTTACCCTGCTCCTTAGCCCTATATTTGCAATGGGCCCAAAGCATCTTATGGTTGAGGAAATTAGCTAGATTGAGTAGAAAGACACTGTAGTGTTGGTAGGGAATTAAATTACTGAAACAATAGGTGCCATTCTGATTCTGTGTATCCACTGCTTAGTTTATACTCTAATAACACCTGAGCATGTTTTATCACTTGAATTAACTTGTAGTGAAAAAGAAAATTTTAATTTGAATTCCATATGTAGTATCAAAGTATTCCTGCAGCACTAGGAATTAATGTTACCTGCCTACAGTGCTGTCTACCTTTGAGTTCTTGGTGTGAAGCTGCTCCCTTGGGTATCATTCTCTTGCTGTGCATCTCTCTGGGGTTCAATGTACGTTTAAGTGCATTTCTGTCAGTATGAGCATTTCTAAGTATTGCTTTCTTATTTTGCAGGTTATACCTGATCAATTCTCCTGTGGTAAGAGCAGAAAATCTGAGATTTAAGGAGGAAGGTGTAAGGGATATACTGAAGGATGTTTTCCTGCCCTGGTACAATGCATATCGCTTCCTGGTGCAGAATGTTCAGATCCTGCAGCACAAGGTACAGATCTCTTGAGCATGGAGAAGCCAAGTGGAAGGGGGTTTGTGTTTGTTCCACTGTTAGAGTGAATTTATCTTGTAGTGAAATTTAGATTGGAAGTGAGATCTGGACTCTGACTCTGGGGGCCATGTGATCTTTGCTTCTTTCTTCAAAGCAAGGCTGACTGCAAAGTTAGATCAGGTTGTATAGACTGCTGTTAATTTCAGTACTGTCTTTTATAAAGCTGTAATTGCCCTGTGTCTTTCTCTTCTTGATCAAGCCTATTATATAGCAATGAAGAGCAGAAGGTAGGGGGCTGTCAAGACATAACAGCTGTCATTTCTCAGATTAGGATGCTTTTTCATTTGAGATAAAAGTGATGCTATTGCATTCCTACTCTTGAAAGTAGAGAACAAGACCAGGGCTTGGGATTTATGGGGTTAATGCATACTAAGCAATTACCCACTGCTAGTCACCTTGCTGGAACACCAGTTAAAATCTAGATACCACATGTGCTTGAGAGAGTCCCTCTGTGATGTCCATCCTAAGCCTTGTTGGTTATCTAGTAGTTGTCTTATCAGTGTTTGTGCAGTAGCTTGGAAGCAGTGGGTGTCTGTAACACTGCCCTGAGTGGTGTTGCTGCTTTTTCTTTGGTGTTACCCCCCGTCATGTAGTCAGGCCTGTCCAAGGCAAGAAGGATGCTGTCAGTGGGTGGCACCTGGACTGCAAGTTTCTCTGCCCTGGGAACATTGCTTAACAGCATACAGATTTAGCACAAATAGAACAGCAAATAAGTAATGAGGAGAAATTTATTTTCAGTAGTTGCTGCTGTGACAATTTCTTGAGCTAACTCATTTACTGTAACTGTAATTATGAACCTTCATTAATATGTTTAACTTCTGAATTCTCAATACTGAATGTATTAGCCACGGCAAGAAGATTGCCTTCTGTAATGTGACAGTTAATTATTTTTTTTTTTTAAGAAGTTAAATTTAAATACAACTTAGGGAAAAAGAAATTAAGAAATGGAATGGAAAGGAAAGAAAGGAAAATCATCATAAAAGCAATAAGGCTTTAGACTTGTAGATGATAGTTGGAGTCTACTAAAACATGCTGGATGAGTGACAAGAGTTTCTACACTTTCAGAATGAAAGTAAGATTTGAATTTCTTTGAGTATTTTTTTAATAGAAATTTAAGATTTAGTGTATATTGTATAGCTTCTGTTGAAACCAATCTTAATCTTTTAGCTGGGATTAATAATAGAAGGTTACCACTTGTTAGTGCAGGTTTTTATGGGAGAGAGGGAACCAAACGAAGAAGTTCAAGCCTTGTACTACATGTGGAATTACATTAGCAGCCTAATCACCATGGAGAGCTGCCATTTGAAGCAATAAAGGCAGTTGACTTCAATAAAGAGTACAGAAAATAGCTGACTTAAATAAATGGTTTTACGTTTTTAACAACCCCGTTTGGGAAGCAGGTCTGGTAACTTCAGATCCTAATATTTAACCAGTCTTTCTGTAGGATCCCTAGACAGCATCTGTCACACAAACATAAGCATTGCCCCAAAAATAGACCTCAGATTGTCTTTTTTGACCTCTGAATTATCCGAAGGCTGCTTTGCAGCTTTTTTGCTGCCCTCCTGTTTAAATCTTGCAACATCAGCCAAATTGGGGATGGAAGACCCCAGTGGCAAACACAGGTGCTTAAGCAGGTAATTCTGGTATTCAGCAGATGTAATTCTTCTTTCTAAATAGATAGTGAAACCACTTCTGTGCACCATATTAGGCAAAACAATGTGCTATTGGAGGCGATAGTGCTTAAATTAGATTTCATGCATAGGCTTAAACAACTTTTTATCTCCTGCAAGAGAGAAACTACAATCCCAGTGAAGTCTAATAGTAATTTTATGCTTACTCTAGTTACTATAGTAATTGTAGTTGGGTAAATGATTGCTGACCTCACACTGGGATTGATGCACTCCTGGATGTGCAGATGCATTTTTTTCCTAAGAATCTTCTTTGTGCTATGTAAGTAGATGTATAATTACTGGGTTGAATAATCCAAACTTTTTTTTTTTTCCACTGGGCTCTGAGAGAAGAGAAAGTCCAAAGACTTTTAAAACCAAAGAAACCCAAGGAACCAGTGATAAGAATGTTCACACGGGTCAGACTGTAGGCACCGACAGGTCTCTCTCTATTGGTGGCTTGGTTGCTGAGCTCTGCAGTATTGCCAAAGGGTTATGACATTTCTCAGGTGGCTTCAAACATCAGTATTCTGGAAAACAGCAAAAATGCATTATGTGCTTGTTGGATGCCTAAATACTTCACCTGTTTTTTTCAGGTTGCTACATTCTTCTGTGTTTTAATCTGTAAAAAATGTCAATTGCTCTTAAAAAATAATTACATTGTTCATATACCTTCTCCCTAAATAGAGTTAATCTTCATAGTGCATTTCACTCAAATGCTTCAGATCCTCCTAGATGGAGATGTATAAACTTGAGTCCTGCCCTGTGTCTGGAAGCTGTGAGTTACACTGCAAACGACTGCATACCCTTGTGTGCTGTGCTGCTTTTCATCTGGTTTAACAGATAACTAGCTGCTGCTGCAGTTGAAGGTATGGTGTGCTGAAATTGGAAGCAGTGGGAGTCAGGTTTTCCTGAGCTGTTTCTCTGACATATATGTTTCTGGAATTTAATGTTCTTTCTTAAGAAACCAGTGTAACACAGCGTAGGTTACAAAATATTAGTGGCTGACAGGTGGTGCAATATAGAGGTTTGAATATGTACCCTTGTGACTTGAAAATGTGTTTTATGTTTTTATGTTGATGATAGGATGAGGGAAGAGAATTCCTTTACAATGAGAACACAGTTAAGGAGAGCAATAACATCATGGATAAATGGATTCTTTCTTTCACCCAATCACTCATTCAGTTCTTCAAAGCTGAAATGGCAGGTATGCATATGTGGTGGTCGGGTATGTGTACAGGTGGTTAATTTCTGATTTGAGAACTCCCGTTTCATCCAGAGACTTCCAGATTCCACAAAGAATGTACAATTTGAAGGAAGGAAATCTTTAGCTAGTTCCTTTAATACAGTGACTGCTTCTGTCCTGCGTGTTAATACAGATTTTGCTGTGCTTGTTCGTGAGATTTCAAAAGCTGATGAGTCCTTTTTCTTTTGGTCACAGCTAATCCTCTGAGCTCAGTGAGGTAGCTTGTTGCTTAACAAGATCTTCTGCAGTGATTGAAGCAATTAATAATATTATAATTGTAACTGAAAGACAAAAGGAATCAAAACAGAATTGGGGAAGCTCTAACAACAACAACAAAAAAGGCAGTGCTTAAGTTGGCTGAATAACTTTGAGATGTACATGAGCATGGGGAATAATTTTTCTGCTTCATTAGGATATTGCATAGCTGTAAAAAAAGATACTCTCCTGTTTTTTTTCTTGCATATTGTCTTTTTCAGCATCCCATACCTGTCAATGCTCACATTATATTAAGACAATATTAATTGCAAAGAGAAGGTGCTGTTAGAGCACTTTGAAGCAGTTGGTCTGACCCATTAAGCTTACAAACCTGTAGTCAAAGCCACTGTGGGATTTGAAGAGGTTTTGCTGCCTTTATTTAGATATTGGAAAGAAGGTGTCTTTTGTTACTGTAGTTAAACTGTTCATGACTAAACAGACCACCACCTCAATGCCTATTATCTTGATTTACCTTCAAAATAATTTTTTTTAGAAGCCTTCTGGAAGTTGTGCTAGGGTTTGGGGAAGGTAGGTATTAGTGGGATAAATAGAGGAAACAGCTCAATGCCACATCTGGCTTCATGAGGACACAGGACAGCCCTCTGCTTCAGTCATCTCTTGTATTCACCCCTCTTGTACTTGGTGAGAGTGTCATGTCTGTCTTGCTACACTAGATAAATAAGTCAGTTTGGTAATAACAAAATTCAGGTGAGGTCATCTAAGAACAGTCCATTCAAGGAAGGTAAAATCTTCAAGCTACCAAAACCAGGAACATGATAAAAGCTGTCTGTTGTTGATGAAAATGTGGCTGCTCCTAGAAGGTTTGTCCTTGAAATTTGCTTCTGGTGTTGTGTTGAGTTTCATGTGTTGCCAAACAGAAATGTGCAAAACCTTTGGAAGTTTGTGCTATATGTGAAGAAAAATACTCTGAGGGACAGTGCAAAATTAACTTCTGAATGTGCACCTGGGATCTCGAATTAGTGCACAGCTTAAACAGAAATAGTAATTGCAGGAAGATGAGTGTGGAGGTAGAAGCTTGAGTTCCCTACCCTGGATTTTTAAGAGTAAGTGGAAGTTAATAAAAAGTGTTTTCAGCTCATGTATTGACAAAACACGAAGATCCAAGCAGGAGAAGAAAATTCCTGTTGGAAAATGACAATGTGAAGACTTTAGAGACTGTAGTGTTAATATTAACTGCTACTGTGCTGTTTGATCAAGATAGCATGATGTGAGCTCATCAAATGAGTGACACATCCCATATGGAAGTGATTAATAAAGATGACTTTTCCATTTTTCTGCATAAACTCTGAATTCAGTCAGATATTAACGAGATGCAGTAAATTTGTGTATGTTATTCTCTTGTGCTAATCGTTTTAAAAACTAGCTTGGGATATTTTTTTGTATTTTTTACTCCATATGATTATGATGAATTATGACTCATATTTTCCTTATGAAAAATGTCAGGAAGAGGCAAGGGAAGATGGTAATAGTCAGTGATAACCTCAAATGTTAGGTAAAGGAAACAAATACACTACATGAGCTTCATTTTAGAACCTGAGACTTCAAAAGTAATAATAATGTAAGGCAGAAGCTGTGTTAGTGTGGCATGATGTGAGCAAAAAGAAATGATTACATGGGCCAGCTAATGCCATACAACTTTAACATGCAAGATGCATTAAAAAAATGTATCTGTTGTGTCCAAAACACAGCTGAGGCAGTGGTGCTGAGGTGATAGGTGGGCTCTGTGTCCAAGCAATGGCCCAGTCTGCCCTGTGATGAGGTGTTCCTGCAGCCAGTGTGTCATGGCTGTAAGAACAGAGACTTGAAGCTGGAAATGAATGGCAGTGAGACGCCACTGACCAGACAAATACTGCAATTGAGCTTTGCTTCTTCCATTTAATTGAGTTTCTTTTATAGCAGAGCTAAATTCTACACAGCTTGTCTGCCTCTAGAAAATTGTTTCCATTCAGTAAAATGTATAATTCTGTCCCAGTTTCTACTGGTAGCTTGAATAGCCAGCAGTATTTCACCCTCAGTGCAGGCCCTGTTGGTTCAGTTCTGACCTTGCTTGACTAGACTGAGGGTGGGAAGGGGAACGTGCCTGTGTGCACTCCAACTTTGGGATGTTTTGCAGAGCCTAGAAATTCTTCAGAGAGGTCTAACAACCCTCTGCTAATTCTGGTTTTGGAAGGGCTTTTGACTTCCTAGAACATATACAGTTGGAGAAAAGACAGCATGTACAAGATAGTAGTATTGCTTCAATTATTCATGGAAAATTGGTGAAAGTGTGGTGTAATCATACATGTTTGTTGGTAAGAGGGTTTTTTGCTGTTGTATGTTCTCTGCTGCCCAAAACTGGAGCTGTAGGTGCTGTCATCAGGCTTGCTGCAAGTTGGATGGCTGTGGGCCAGTAGCCTCTGCAACAGCAGCTGGTGCAGTTGATTTAGCTTCACTTCAATAATGACATGCTCATCCAAATGATTGCTCAATTAGCTGTTGAGCAGTAGTATAGCTACTCCACTAGACATCATATTTTATGATGGAAACTTCTGGGATATGAGCTCTGTAATAAACAAGATGAGTAGTAAGATACTGGAATATGGAAATAAGGCAAACAATCCTTATTGTGTTAAGGGCAGGTTAAAATTCTGTATTTAAAGCCAGTAATTATTATTATTATTATTTAATTATTATTATTATAATATTTATTTATTACTTAAGTGCCCCATACAAGAAATTATTTTATAAAACAAGTCTTGTAAAATAATGATGAAAGAATGTGTGTGTGCCTGTACGTGTGTGTACATGTTTCTTTCATTGTGTGCATGCAATGCCTTTCTTGAGTCATGGAGAAGTCATATTCCATTATTTAGTTCATGAACTGGGATTACAGCTGTTGAAGGGAAAAATGCATGTTTCCAGGCTCACTTGAACCTCTACATAAAGATATACTATCCTGGAAGTGTGGGGTTTATTTTTTTTATTTGCTTGTTTGTTTTGTTTTCTTAGTTTTTTTTTTTGTTTGTTTGCTTTTAACCAGACTCCTAACTAGATAAAATGTAGGTAGAAGAGACCTGGGAATTTTTAGGGATACAAATTCCCACATAAATTATGTCTTCCCCACTGTGGCATGAATCTTGTGAACATTTCCTTATTAGGCTTAAATACCAGTACTCTGCCTTTAAAAACACATCTATTTTAGAAAATGCAGTGAAAAGCATGGTGGAAGTTTTAAAGCAAAGATCCATTTTATTCAGTAGATGCATGATTAATGAAATAGAATCAGAATAGAGATCAAAAAGCTTTCTGCTTTTAGACAAGTTATACAGAAGTTTTTCCTTAGAAAATGGAGTCCTATTTAAGGTCCATCCCCTGTTTAAGGTCCATCTCATGAACAACTGAAATTTGTTTTCCCAGTTGCATAGTGATGCTTGTGATGACCTTCTTTTTCATGCTGGCAGCTTTCCATGCTTTTAAGTTACACAGAACTTGAAAATATAGCTCTGTTTATCTTCTTACCTCGTCAGGCTCACTGGTACTCTACATTCTTTTAGCCTACCATGATCCTTAGAAAAGGAATAAAAAAATTGCAGTTAATTCAGGGATAATTGAAATAGGGTTCTCATTTTAAATCTGGTGAACAAAATAAAAAACAATAATAAAATTGTATGAATCTACAACAATTTCTGTTAAACTTCTAGTGACTTGACTGTATTTAAAGCATGTGCAAATCTAGGATTTGCCAAATCCTTTGCGATTAATAGTCTCTTATCCACTATCCTCTTTACGAGTCAGATAAAAGCATAAGGCTTCTATAATGCGTGTTTGTGTGGGATTAGGGAAGCAATTTGGTGGTAGATGTGTTTATCTTGGAGCATGAGAATTGATGACACGTGCAGTTTCAAAATACACTTTTTAGAGAATAGTACATCTAATCATTTTTTTTATCTTACTAACATAGATGCTTCTACTTGAGTCCTGTGTTTAACACCAGAGCTACAAATGATGATGTGTATTTTTAAGTGAGGAGTTTGATACAGAGTGCAAATATTAACTGCAATAAATATTTTTCCTTCTAGCTTACAGGCTGTACACTGTAGTCCCTCGGTTAGTGAAGTTTGTTGATATTCTCACCAACTGGTATGTTAGAATGAATCGCAGAAGACTAAAGGTAGGTATCTCCTGCAGCTGTCTACTGTAAACAAGATCCTAGTAGTCTTTGATAATTTATTGCATGGAACCTTCATGGTGTTACACAAAATAGTTACGCTGCATTTTAAATTATATCAGTGTTTACCTCATAGTCTTTGCTTTATGAGGAAAAACAAATGCACAAAATGCCCAGTAATTTTGTTCCACTTACTGGATGGGAAACCAGTAAGTTTGACAAACCAGTCTATTGCATTATCATATGAAACTTTAGATTTTATTGTAATGCATTTACTGATCCTAAAATTGCAGTTGTGTTGGTTTTTTTTCTTTGTGAATTCTTCAAATAGGGTGAGAATGGAACTGAAGACTGCATTATGGCCTTGGAAACCTTGTTTAGTGTTCTGTTCTCCATGTGCAGACTTATGGTAAGGAAAGTACAGCCTTAAACTATAACCATTTACTTTTTTAATGCAGTAAATCTAAAAACACTTATCTTTGTGTCTAAGTTGACTGTAGAAACTAGAGACTGAACATATGAGAAAAAAAACATACTGCTACTGATTTGTGCAGCACAGTTCATTTTCCAGTTCACCCTTTTGTTTGCTTATCTACCCCAAGATACTATAAAGGAGGCAAACATCACCTGGCTGATAGACATTGATTTCTTATGTGATGCCCAAAAAGATCATGTAAATATCAGGAAGGAGGTGAATAAGTAGTAGCAATTTCAGCATTATTTCATTCTGCCTTTTGAGTAGTGTCAGAGTTCTGCATTAAAGATACTGTGTAAGCATTGTTTTTGCTGAACCGACCTTATGTAATTCATAAGTATTACTGATTCATAATACACAAACAATAAAGATGCTGATTGGTTGCAACATTACAGGCACCATATACTCCATTTATCACTGAACTGATGTACCAGAATCTGAAGACACTTATTGATCCAGCCTCAGTTCAGGAAAAGAATACTGAAAGCATCCACTACCTCATGCTTCCCCAAGTGAGGTGAGATATGTCTGTTCTGTGGCAAACTGGGGCCTGGTTTGATTGGGTTTTGGGTGATTGCTAGGGATGTGATTTGTTTTGAGTTTTGTTTTGTTTAGGTTTTTAAAGTGTTGTGGATTTTTACTTATTTTGAGTGGGGTTTTTTTATTGCTTTTCACAGAATAGTGCTCCTTCAGTTTTGTTTTTAAATTATTTTGCATAACAAGAAACAAGCTACTTTAATACTGTGAATGTTTCTTCACCTCAGGAAGAATTTTAGGACGATAGTTAACATTCTTTTCTGTAAGTTGTTATTATAGTCCAGTTAATGTTAATCTCTTTGCAGGAGAACATTTAGTCAGGCTTTTTGCATCAGTAAGACTGGACTTGATGTGACATGTATGCAGTTTTAAAGAAGCTGCTCAATTTCTGCAGCCTTTCAGATCAAGGAAACCCCATTTTCAGAACCTTTGACTGCTGCTGCATTTGAAACAAGATGTGAATGTCAGCTTAGTCAAAAAAAAGCCCAACCCACCTCAACCCAAAAATAAAGACAAAAAAAATAAAAACAAACCCAACCCTGCCTTGTCTCAAAATGGAAGGTTGTTAAATCCAGGAAAGATGACAAGACTGTTAATAATCAAGCAAAAGCATATGGAATTCCTGGAAAACATTATAAATTGAGATCCAGAGAGTTGGTTGCATTATAGGCATTTCATTGTAAATATCCTATTTATATCTTTTTGCATCTTATGATACTATGAATTTAAATCTTACTTTATCTTGGATATTAATAGAATAGGTGGAATGACACAATCCATCATCTTCATCTTTTGAGAGATTCTAGCAAAAGATTATTTTAAAATGGCTATGCTTTTTTGTTTTCAGCAAGTTATTTCCTCATCCTCTTCTACATAGAAGAAAATCCTGCTTGTCCATTTTTCATATTGCCCCATATAGGGCATAACTGTCTTTTGTAGGAATTTACAGAGAATGGGGTAAGATGTTTTCAGTGTGCTGAAGCAGAGGCAATGCAGATGCAGCAGTGTTAACATTTCCTTTTCATCCTAGGGAGGATCTCATCGACAAAAAAATTGAAAGTGCCGTTTCTTGTTTGCAGTCTGTTATTGAGCTTGGGCGAGTAATCAGAGACAGAAAAACCATTCCAGTAAAGGTTAGAACTCTTAACATCTCATTATCAATATCTTGGGAATGTGCAATAGTGTTATAACTGTGGGATAAGCCGAGAAATATTGAATCATTAAACTTGGAGTAGCAAACTAAGTTGAGTGATAAAATTCTTAGAGAGATAATTATTTCTGAAGTTATTTACTTTCAATTGGAAGGATAAAAGTTTCTGTTGTGTTTTTGTTTTGTTTTTCTTCTCCCCAGTATCCTTTGAAAGAAGTAGTTGTTATTCATCAGGATCCAGAGGCTCTGGAAAATGTCAGATCTTTAGAGAAGTATGTACTTGAGGTAAGAACACTGTGAACATGATGATGCTTAACTGGATCGTGTGTGTCAGTTACCTAAACAAATGAAGCCCTGACAGTATTGATAACTGACTAGGTAAAATGAATTTGAAGAAGACTTGTAATGAAAGGGGATATCCATGGTAATGTGTACAGAAATGTAGGTATACAGCTGATGATCTGTAGCCAGCTGTAGTATTAACACATACTTGCTCAAACCCATCACACAGGCTATCAGGAATGTTCTTTTTGTTTACCAGTGAAAGGGAAAAACATTTCCTGAATGGAAAATAAGACAATTGTCAGCTGCATGTTATCAAAGAATTGGATTGCAAAATTTGTTATCTTCAGTTTAAGGGCATTAAAAATCAGTTTGGCAGTAATTGGAAGGGTTGGTGGAGGTAAGGAATTCCACGTAAGGGAGAGTAGGGAACCAGTCAAGACTTTTGCAAGATATTCTTTAGGAAATAAAATGTCAAATAAGATGTTGTTCTGTAAAATTTCTTACACTCATCTGCTCCTGTATGCCCCTGAAATACTCTACTAATGTGTATCCATTAGAGAAATGGAGCCTGCCCTACTTCTAAAGCTTGGTTTGAATAAAAGCCCTGTTGTTCAAAAGAAAAGTTACATTTCGTGGTTTTCTGAGTTTAACTCTGAAATTGCCTGCACTTTCTGCTTTTACTCAGTCATGTAAGAATCCATAGTATTTTAAAGAGTGAAACGAAAAAGATGAATGTTAATGAAAAAAAAAATTATTTCTATCTTTACACTATAAATACATCTTTTAAAATTCAGTACTGCATTCAGAATTTCCAGTGAAGGCATAAAGCCTATTACTTTCTGACTGTTAGACAGTTTCTAGAGTTGTGTTTTTCACTCTTTATGTTCAATTAAATTTAATTACATATAAACTTCATATGTATCTTCTTTCACACCTGTTATGTACAAAAGAAATCAAATAGTAAGGGGCAATAGTGAGAAGGGAAAGTGTTTCAGATATGATTATGAGTTTTGATGAGCCATGGTGGTTTTATTCAAAAAGGGGGGAAAAACCCCAAAACTACTATGCCAGTATGTAATTTAACTTTTTGCTCATCATTGGGGCCTTCAAAACATCTTTCAAACAAGTTGTTCTTCCTATTTAAATCTCTTGTGATCATGCATTTGATATCATGAGCTCTGCTGCGTGTAATTTCTCAGTGTCAGCAGCCTGGGGGCTTTATAATTGCTTTGCTGAAAGGGGAGTTAGAGGTAATATCTTCTCCACTGTAAGACTGGAGGCCTTTCAGAAGCACTCAGAGGCAGCATGGAAAGAAGGAAGGCTGGTTAAACAGTGCTGTTCTTCCTGAGCAGTCTTAATTTCCTCTTACTGCAGTAGGCTTACATTGGGATAGATGATCACTTTCCACCCAGATGTTTCATTGTGTTCCTTGGGGAGATAAGCCATGACTTCATCTTTGCAACTGCATGTGTTTTGGGAAGGAAAGAGCTGCATTTTGAATAGCAGCTTTTTGCTAAGAAAGCAGAATTCTAAAGGAGCTGATGTGGCATTGATGGTGTTGGCAAAATGCATCTTCTGTCCTCAGGAAATTCTTTCCATGTTGTATCACCTTAGGACCTCAGTACTCATTAAGAGATGATATAATACAGGACTGGTGTGTTCAGCAATCTGTCTTTATTTGTGTTTCTGTTTAGTGCTCTCTGGATTAAGTAAAATGCATTTCTATTAATAATTAATCTTCCTGTCATCTTTCATTTGTCCAAATCTGTCCCTTTCCAGATCAGTTTATATATGTTCAGGACACAGTCAGTTCCAACTACATGATGGTAATATGTGAAGCGTAAAGTTTCTGTTAAATAGATTTTCTTCCATAAGTGATTGTAACATTTTGCATTCTCTCGAGTCAGTGAGACAGATTAAAGATAATTGAGATACTAGATTCTTTTTTTGTAATCACTGGCAATACAGTATTGAAGGGTTTTTGCCCTTGTCCAGAAATGGCATGGCCCTTGTTATACATCTGGCTGTGGCACATTATGGATTTTAATCTCCTTTTCAACAAGGCACCTTCATCGGGTTCTCTAACAGAAGGTCTAGTCATGTGCTAAAAATGCATTGGAACTTTAGTTCAAATTGTCACTGTCAAGATCAGCTGCTGTGCACAAATCTGCATTTATTCAAGCCAGATCAACTCACCTTGAGTGTCTTGGTGAGAGCAATTTTGTAACTCAAAGAATTCAAGAGCTGACTGAATCTGTGGAGGACCTTTTCAACTTCTAATTGAATATTACTGGAGCAATATCACCTTTCCCCAAGCCTAAATATACATCTAAGGAAGGCTTCTAAAAATTCTGCTGGGGGCAACTTCAGAGCACTGACTTAGGGAGTCATGGCTCAGTGCTCAAGACTTCCAGAACAATGTTGCATGCTTCTTGCTTTTACTTACCGTGGGACTTCAATTCTTAGCAATGGGGTATTAAAGGAATCTTAATTTTTAAAAAAAAGTCTTAATTGCTTTGCAAGTGGGATTCTAAAGCTTTTCTGTCAGCTTACTGATTACTATTTTAGGCTTGGCAGTTGTGATGCTTCCCTTCAGAATTGCTACCGTTATTGTTTCAATATCTGGATCTTTTTAACAGAATTTTGTGAAATTTAGGTTAGTGTCTATCACATTTTCTTGATATGAAAACTGGATTTTATGGAATCCAATTTTAAGGGAGATGAGGTTTGCCTGCTCAAATTACTTCCAAAAAGATAGCTGCCGAAATTTGCCATCAACTTCTACAGCTAGTAAAAGGTAACAAAGGAACGTGACAGTTTGGTAAATTACTACATCATTGTACAAACGTATGTTTTAATATATATTTATTTGCTACTACAAACAAATTAAGGTACCTCGTATGTGGAGGTAAGTTGCAACAAATTCAAATACTTTTACAGAAGCAGAAATACAAAATACTGTCTGTTGCCTTATTTTTATTATGTATCTTAAAATTCCACAAGCTGATGCTGAAGCTTAGTGTGTGTTTTACTGTATTATACAGCAATCAATCTAGTTGTTCACTAGGATGGTTCAGAGTGAAAGGGGTCAATGAATACAGGCAGACTGAGTAGTATTACCTGGGCTATATCTGCAGCTTTGTTCATCAACCTCCCATGTATTCACAGCTTTAGAACCTCTGACTACTGCCAGAAGTGTGTTTCTAGTAAATTTGCAGGTGCCACAGGTAATCTGTAAGAAAAATTACACCACTTAATTTCATGCAGTTGCTGACAAAAGAATTCAAAGAATATATTTGTCAATTCTTCAAAAATAACATTCATTGCTTTTTCAAAAGTAGCTGAAGTCTTTGATCAGCGGTCTTACTTGTCATAATCAGAACATAGCAAATCACTTAAATGGATTTTAATATTAGTACTGTTCAGACTATAGAGTTAAATCATAAAAATGGCCACGCTTACAAAATGAAATAAATCTAGAAGGCTTCTAGCAACTGAACACTGCTGCATTTGATTCATTAGCATTTGAGGCCTTTTACAGCAGAAGAATGTTTTCCTAATCTAATTAGTATAGAAAACTTGTCCTGATGGAGTTGGCTTGTATGCAATTTAGCTAATCAGGCCCAAACTCATCTTACAATTTGTGCTGTTTTTTGGATTATTATTTCTTTTTCCCCATAAGTTCATCACTTACTACTTGTGGGCTCATTTCCAACAGCACCCCATTAAAACTGAATTTCTGAAGTATGTAATTTCAATTAGATTTCCTAAAAGATGTATTAAATAAAATTAAATTCAGTTATATTCTTGGCTCCTCATACCAGTAGAACTTCCTAGGGAATTAGACTGTAGCTCAGAGGTTGTATTTAAGCATTATTTCTCCATCTAAATGTTTGGCTACTTGTTAGTCCTGTCATGCTGACACTAATGTTTACTTCTTCCTAAATGACTTGGACTAGCATGCTTGCCAAACGCACTTGGTGATTCTGTGTCACGTTGATGTGAACTCTTAACAACCTTTTAGTGGAGATTTAAAAAATTGTTTCACCTATTGGGCAACCTGGCAGACAAAGCCTCCTGAGTTACAGCAAAACGTGCTCCAGATATGTGCAGGTTTGTACCTGTACAAGAGTTGCATGTTGGCAATTAAAACTTTCCAAGATCTGTCCCTGGTGTGTTACCCCAAGAATAGAGAGTGGGGCTGTGAAACTGGAAATGTAGATATCGAGCCCTGTCTTGTGCCTGTTTCTTAATGCTTTTACAAAGCAGGGCAAAAACAGTCTCTTGAACACACATAATAACACGGGGATGCAGTGCTCTTACTTACAGGAGGTACACAAAGATGACATTGCTTGGTGGTATCAGTAATTTGTGTGATGCATTTGCTCATTGGACAGAATGAAGCATAGAGCAGAGAGTTTTGTTGTCTGTATTCAGACTTGACCTTGTACAATGGTCAGTGTTGTTTTTGTTTTGTTGTTGTGTTTTTTTTTAAATGATGATTTTTAATGTGCTTATGTGATGAGGAAAATATTTGTAATTAAAAAAGAAATAACTTAGTGGTTCAGACTTGTGCCTCACCTAGCATGTCATGCTGTCTCCTGCACAAAAGGGCACACACCTGCCTGTTATCTTCAATGTCTTTTCATGTGCCTGCTCTTAGGAGCTTAATTCCTTTTTTTCACTTGGTGGTACACTCCTGCTCATCTCCTCTTGTGGCATTGACTTCCAAGGCTTAACTACTTGTATGTCTTTTAAAACCATCTCCTGCTGTTTCCCCTGCATGCTCCCTTAGTTGAGGGCTTGTCTGGGGATTTGGTGAATAACAGTTTTATATTCTTTACCCATCTCTTTCATAATTTTTTAGATGTCATTTGTATCCCCATTCAGCTTTCTTCTCTCCAAAGTGAGAACATAAAATGGTCAGTCACTGTTTTCTAGTTAAACGTGTACTGAAAGGACCATTTCAGCAACACTTTTCTTCCAGAATTTTGCCAGGCCAGTTTCTCATGCCATTGTGCACAAAGGTAATAGCTTTATCTCTTCAGGCTGTTGGAATGGTAAAATAAAAAAAACTGTTATTCAAATAAGGGATCCGCTTTGCATTCTGACTAGAACATAGAAATGACTACCGAATAAAAGAATACAGAAATGACATGCCTGTTATTCAGTTGCTTTTTCTTTCCCACCCCCCACCCCTTTTTTTTTTTTTTTTTTGGTGTGTGTGTGTATATATATATAGGAACTTAATGTACGTCAAGTGACGCTATCTACTAATAAGGATAAATATGGAGTTCGGTTGAGAGCAGAACCAGATCACATGGTGCTTGGGAAGCGTTTGAAAGGTGCATTTAAGGTTGTCATGGCTGCAATCAAAGAGCTGAAGAGTGAGCAGCTGGAGAAATTCCAGGAGACAGGTAAGTAGTGGTAGAAACCACTAAAGGTTGGCAGTGTTGACCAACAGAGATCCAAAATCATTGGGTTAATGCTAGAAAATCAAGCATTTGCACTTGATTTGTGTATATTAACTGAGCATTTTCAGGAACAAATAAAAAAAGTATCCTTCAGTGGGGAGCTTAAGGCCTATTTCCCTGTTCTTATCCCTGTTATATTTTGTGTTAATGAGAGTAGGATAAAAGTTGGTTTTGGTTTTTTTGCTGGCAGTAGATTAAAAGTAACCATATGTCCTAATCTTGCACTGCTCTCCTGTTTAAGTGCTATTGCAAGTCCAAAATGAAGTAGAGAGGAACCTCTTCTTCAAGACTGAATCAAATTTGAGCTGAGAATACATTCAATAGCTTTACTCTAAAAGCACTACTTCGGTTCCAGATTTACAAGTGGGTGTGAATTTTGCAGCTATATCAGTTGAGTTAGCTGCTTAAATATAAATTTTGGTTTAGCTGCATGTACAGCTTATTTTTAAGTTTTACTTAGTTTGATTCAACTGGTACATAAGCAGTTGCTGAAGTGTCTGCATTTTGTGATTGCTGCTGCCTGTCAGTTAATATGAAAAATACGAATGTGGGACAGGTCAGTGTTTCTTCTGTGTTTAACTGCATTGCAAATAAGACTGCAGTTCATATATCTGAAGTCTGACTCTTGTTTAAAGTGTTTTGAATGTGGAGAACTTTTTTTTTTATGCTGATCATGAGAGATGCTCTTCATCTGCTAATTCTGCAGGCACCATTGTTGTAGAAGGGCATGAACTCCATGGGGAAGATCTTCGTCTCATGTATACCTTTGATCAGGTTGCAGGAGGATCTTCCCAGTTTGAGGCACATTCTGATGCTCAGGTATGTTACTGGTATTTTATTTCTTCTTGTGTTTTTTGGTTGGTTGGTTTGTTTCTGTTTTGTTTTGGGGGTTTTGTTTGCTTTGTTTTTTGATTTTGTGTGTGTGTGTGTGCATATTTGTTGATTTATTATTGGTTTTGCTGTTGTTATTTAAGAATTCCTCTAGAAGCAATATGAAAATGATGAGGTGAAAGCAGGGGTGGGTTTGTTTGTTCAAATAGTTCAACAAATTTCAGAAGCTTATTTTCTGAATTTTGGAGATGTTCAAGTACTCTCGTCAACATAGTATTTTGTGAGTACTTGGGCTTATGAGTGAATTCATACTGGTGGTTTCAAGTTTGTCACCTGTTCAACTGTCTTCTGTGTGTGCCCTCAGGTTTTAGTTCTGCTAGATGTAACTCCCGACCAGTCCATGGTAGATGAAGGAGTTGCCCGGGAGGTGATTAATCGCATCCAGAAGCTTCGCAAAAAGGTTGGGTAGCCATGGTTTGGAGCAAGACATATTTTAATTTATTTTTAACCAGTCTTTGGACAATATGCAGCAGCAACTGACCTTTTAAATTAAACATGAAGCTCTGTGTCATTTACTCACCTTACATCTGATCAGAAATCTACATACATGATTGCAAATCATTATTTTCATTCTGAATTCCCACATTACTAAGAACAATGAGCTTGCTATACATCATCCGTAGCAAACTAACATTGCTTTTACTGAATCCCTCGTGTTTTCTGTCTTCAGCACCATAACAGTGTTTTAGTCCCACTCTGTCAGGCCCACCTGCCTTCTGCTAAGACATTCTGTTCTCTCTCAGTTCCCAAGTCTTTTGTCATCTGGACTGATGAGAGCCCAGACATCTGAGCCTAGGACTGCAAAAAGAAATAATCCTGTGTCTTAGGAAATTGCAGGAGGCCTTTCTGGTCCCGGTGTGTGCACCTACGTTAATGGTGCTGCTCTATGCTGTTCTCATTGTACACACACGATGCTGTCTGACCTTGATGATAAAGCACTTTGAGGCAATGTAAATTCCTTCTGTGATGCTAATGCGGAAAGAGCTGCACTCACTATTCCCATTTAGTGCCAAGAAAGCATGGTCACCATGGAGGTGATGACAAGTCTGAAAAGTCCTCCAGAGATCACGTTTAATAATATTTAAATTGGTACAAAGAATTCCAAAGTTTTCAGAAACTGCAAGCTTAAGAACCCACAAGACAAAACAATCCCCTGTCCCCTCATGCACATCCACACTGAGAATGTGCAGTATTGTTCTGTGACAAGTGTGTGAACTTTCATGGGACACATTTTTGGGAAGAGACACATTGTACAATTAAGACTTTGTGAATCTTCAGTAAAAGATTGAAAAAATATAAACCTGTACCAAAATAGTTACATAAAATAATATATAAGAAAAAACTATGTAGATTTATGTATAAAATAAAAAGAATGTGGCCATGAAATGAAAACTCTCAGAAGTTACTACAGGATTACTTCTGTAATCATATAAGGCTGTAATTTATTCTTGCTTAAATAAATATCAAAATACTTTTCCCTAATAATTTACATGATGCTAACATGCATTTATTTTGTCATTCTTTCATTCTCACTTCTGTTATGAAAGTGTACACATAATAAAACTCAGAGATTCCAGATCCACAGTAACTACTATTGACATTAGCACAGGCATTATTTTTAGTACATTTTAGAAATAAAGTTTTCTTGATACTGCTTTTATTTTTTCCTTGAAACCATTTTCTTACTGAAGCAGAATTTTGCTCTAACTCAGCTTTAGTAAGTGTACAATTCAAGTTAATTACTCTTTTCCTGAAATATATGTTAGTATGTGAGATGTGACAGAACTAGTGTGAAAAGTTACAAGTCTGGCCAGCACCTTCCAAAATAATACCCAAATATCTTGGAGCTTCTTGGTTCTTATGGAAATGTTACTGATGGAGCAATTGCTCAGTAAAGAGCTGAGGGTTTCATTTCAGGCTAACAGGGTGTGTAAATGCTAGTAAACTTCTCATGCATTGAGAAAAGCTGTTGAATTAACTTGGTGGGATTCCAGCTCAACTAAGGGGGTGAGTTGGTAAATTAATTTGGTTGGTTAGGTTGGATAATAGGAAATACTTATTCCTGCAAGGGGTGTCAAGGCCTGCCCTAGGCTGCCCAGGGCAGTGGTGGACACCCATCTGTGGAGGGGTTTCAAAGCTGTAGAGATGTGGTGCTGAGGGACAGGGTTTTAGTGGTGGTCTTGGCAGTGGTGGGTTAATGGTTGGACTGATGAATTTAAAGGTCTTTTCTAACATAAATAACTCTGATTCAAGTTTGTATGCATCATCTTGCTGTCACTAATATCATATTTGGTGTATCCTACAGCGAAATCTGGTTCCTACAGATGAGATTACAGTGTACTACAGATCACATCCAGAAGGTGAATACCTGGACACTGTTATTGAGGAACACAGAGATTTCATTTTTGCAACAATAAAGGCTGCCCTGAAGCCTTACCCAGTGCCTACATCCAAAGAAATTCTCATCCATGAAACAACCCAAGTAAGAAGGAAAAAGCTGTGACTGTATAGTTGATTTATAGTTATATTTATCTGCTTTTAACAGAACAACATAGTTCAAATACAGAAAAACTGTATATCTCTGTTTATTTGTGGGATGGAGTGGCTATGTTTTCATAGTTTTAAATTCCCATAGTAGTACATTTTTGTTTAAAAAACAGTTGAGTTCTGTATGTGTAGTAATTTTGAAAATGAAGCCACTTGGGAACCAAAATAAATACTTTAGGTAATTGTTTGTGAAAGCTTAGTAGACATAGTTGTTTGTACTTGGATTAATGTGTTGTGTAGACAGCTAAAATAACTGTTGCTCTGATTTCTTTAAGTTAATATGCTTTCGTATTAGAAATGCTCTCCTGCAAGGCTAAATTTTGCCTTTTGGCTTAAGAGCAACTTCAGTGATTAATGTTTGAGGATCCTTGTTTTTTCTTCTATATGTGGCTGAAGTCGTCTTCTGTAACATCTTCTGTACTTCTACTCATTCCTTAGTCTTTCAGCAGCAGATTTGAACTATTTCTTCTGTTTTCTTTGATTGTTCCCTCTGACATACTTGGAGATTACATTTGACATAGTTTTATTCAAGCTTACTCTATTCCAAAGGCATTCCTAGCAGAATTGAGGATTAACTATTCTTCAGTCTATATGTTGTGCTAGACCAGAAAGACAAAAACTTAGGATATATCAAATGTAACATTGATTTACAGAATTGCATGAGGGTCTTAGAACAGCTGAAAGGGCAGTGAATGTTTTATCCATCTTAATAACAGTACCTTGAAAGGAAACACTTTATAGTTACTAATTACACTTCTGAAGCTGTACAGATTTCTAACAAAGGTCTATTTGGTCTTTTCCAAAACTGTTCTTTTCATCTAGAGACAAACACTATAAACATGGAGAATATTGTGGTTGAGAAATCAGTGAAAATATTTTGCTCTTTCTTCTAAGTGCCTATTTGATTGGGATACTGCTGATGGACAGTTTGATATTGTCACCATCAAATCTGAGTTAAAATGTACAAGCAGCTGGGAAAAAAAATACGTAGTGCTGGGAAACATGTCTGGATGCCTGCCTCTGAAGTTGACTTACCAGACATGAGGTCTGGTATGCTCAGGCCATGCATTTGCTCAAATGTTGCACTGCAGGCTGGGAATACCTAAAATATTTTAGCTGAAATAACACTATATATGTGATGGTTCTGTGTGGCTGTTGCAGTTGATGACTAAGTTTACAGAAATGTCATCATCTTGTAGTGGTCACACCCCAGAGTATACCCTCTGCTCACCTTAAATCTTGGGCCTGGTGGTTTTTTCAAAGAAAGCCATTATCAGGGAGTTAGTTTATTGCAAGTTCTGCGTGCTGAAGCCATACGGCTTATGTCTGGTAAATGGAGGCAAAGAAAAACTTTCCAAGTAAAAACAGAGTTGTCTGGTTTTGTTTTACTTTGTTTCACTCCAGAGTACCTCCCTATTGAGCCAGTCTGTGGTCTTTGCTGTGTGGGTTGCCTTCTGCACATTTAGATGGCTGCTGTACTTGCAGATTTGCTGTGCCTCTGCATTGTCAGTCACATACTTAGACTTTAAAATAGAGGTTGCAGAGAGAAATAGATGACTAGAGATTTTAGTGCAATTTATAAAGTCTTCCTTGCGAGTCTGGCTCCCTGGGAAGCAGAGATGGATTGCTCAGGGCAGATGTTTGACTCTGCACTCTGTGTTCTGCTGTAACTAGCTTGTCACATTCAGAGCTGAGAATAAAAATACCTGAAATGAAAAAACCCTTCTTAAGAAATCTTTTCCAGTGCAACAGTTTGGCCCTTTGTGGAGTGTTGAGGGTGGCTGCAGCTGTGTGCATGCCATTTGGTGCCTCATACACAGTTTCAGGTAGTGGGCTTGATCAGCCAAAACTGGGTTGCATTTTATACTATACTAGCAGCTTCAGGCAGAATGACCATAAAGACATGAATGCAAATGGAATTATGAATCATCTGTCTTCTGTTGATGGGGGCTGATAAGCAGCATTGACATGGGAAATGCTTTAGTGACCATTACACACTTTCAGATGTTAAAACAGATAAAAGTTAAAAGAACAAAGTCTGTAATTCCCCATGTGATCTTGTCAGTCAAGTCAACTGCAGGATCATTGCACCAAATTTCTGGAAGTAGTTACAAGGGGAATTAGAAGTCTGCATGATGTTGAATGTTGTCTGTCTTTTCTGCAAGCATTTTGATTACATTTGAAATCAATACTTCTGTGAAATTATCCTGGATCAATTTTAGATAAAAGGCCTTAATGATTAACTCCTCTCCCAGAGACATGCTCTGAGACAACGAAAAAACCTCAGCAGTTGTTCAGAAAATATTGGGATGGGAAAGCAGCTACTTGAAAAATGGATGTTTACTTGCTGATAGTGATCAACACAAAGTGAGATTTGCTGTTATACAAGTGTCATTCCCTACTCTGTAACAGCAGCTCAGTGGAAAGTAGCACTTCTAAGTTTGCTCATTCATCCTTTGGGCTGTGACTCTTACCAATAGCAGAAATGGTCATTTAGTACCAGTGATTACTGGATTATACTTGATAAAGCATTTAATTATATTTTGGGAGACCGCCATCACTTGTGAAAATTAGGCTGTTTATTTCACTCTGTTTTCCTTATGTGTTTAAATACTGCTATATTTTTAATGTGTTAAAGACATTTTTATCTGAGGTGCTCAGTCTCTGAAGGAAGATGTTGCAAAAGTTGCTCTTCCGTGTGAATCCTGTTTAGTGTAAAAACAAGATCTTAACTTTTTTTTTAGGGAAATATTTTCATGTGTTTGTTTAATAAAACAATCATAATTATCTTCTTTCATCAGCTGAAGGGATCAGAGCTAGAAATTACACTGGTCAGAGGAGGTTCGTGTCAGTGTGTTGGTCCAGCCTGTGCCTACGTCAACCTCAAAGTTTGTGTTAATGGGACAGAGCAAGGTAGGAATGTACTGGGTTTGATTTGTCAGTGGGGGTGTTAAAAAGTTGTTTGAAAAATGGTGTGATGAATGTTGGAGCCACATTTCTTTGGAAGATGGTGGAAAACTCCCTTCCAATAGTAGCTTTATGTAATTCTTGAAAATAAGTTGTATTAAAAGCAAAACCACATGCTGTCCATGATGTCTTCTGACATGGAGCTGAAGTAAATGCGCTCCCTGGGAATTTTCCCCTGCGTGTGTTGCAGTTGGTGTCAGAGTGAGCGTGTCTTGTAACGGGGTTACAAAGCTGCTTACTGAAAAAAGAACGTAACTGTGTAAGCTGGTGGACAGCTTGGTGTGCACATAGACCTCGGGTTTTAATCAATATAATACCGGATTATATTTCAGTGGCATAAAAGTCTGACTGCTTTGTTAATAAAAACAAATATGACTTTCATACTCTAAATGTGAAGTATGTTTGAGTCACTTTCCCTGTTCTTTCCTCCTTTTCTTACTAAAGAAACTTCTGGAAGATGCAGTGTTGTCAGTTTTAAGTTAGCTTAGAAACTCACTGGAAATGATTGGAAAAAGTCATTAGAAAATAATTGGAACTTGGATGTTGCTTCCAAACTGCATTTTCATTTCTTCTTTTTTATTTTTAGATGGTGTGTTGCTGCTGGAAAATCCAAAAGGAGATAACACTTTGAACTTCACTGGACTTGTAGATGCCGTCTCCTGCATTTTTGGTATTAAAAATTCAAAACTGACAGTTTTTAATGGAAAAACAGGTAAATGGAGTATGACAAGGAAAATTGAAAGTCTTTCTAGCAGTAGCTAGGAGTTATTTACTGTATAATTGTTCTATATATAAAAAATGGACAAGAAAATATGTAAGGAAATATTCTGGTTTTTAGTACTTTATGAGACTGTTTATAGCCACATCAAAATGTTTTCAAAAGCTGCTGCTAAATGATGCTTATCTCTCCTGTTATCTTAATTCCATTGTGGTTCTTGTGAGGACAAAACCCGATTTATTTCGGGAAGTGTTTCCATCAGGTCCAGGCTCTGCTGTATATTGATGGCGAGCTGCCATCAGCTTTTGCATGCCTTTTTTTTTTTTTTTTTTTTCTCCCTAATGCCTCAGTAGGCAAAGTGAGAAGTTAAACTGAATACAAACTGCCGTCTACAGAGGGGAAAGAAAATGTTGCTTTTTCACCCTAGAGAAACTTGAGGATCTCTGCATTTCTTCTTTTTTAGAAAAATCTAACATTTCTGCAGCTTGAACATTGCCTCTGTTAAAGCACAAGAATGTAAAATATCTTCTGTGGGTTATACCTAGATTTACAGGCTCTGTCATAGTTTGGTTGATTACAAAGGTAGAGCTGAAAGAAGAAAGATGTGATGAAAGGTGTTGCAATTACTATGGGACCCCACCAGTAAACGGACAATTCTCTCCCCTGAGGTGAAGATGCTGTTTTATTACTGCCTTATATATAACATCTCAGTACATTAGAAAAGTTACAGCTTAAAAACCAGCACACTAGAACAAGATTAGACTAATAAACAAAGACTTAAGTGAATAAATAACAGAGTACTTAAGCAACAGGTAAAGGGGAGATATTTGAGCTGCTGTGAAAGGCTGTTTTCGGGCGCCCACAGGACTGTGAAGGATCACTGGCTTGTCCACCTGTGACAAGAGGAAGGGAATAGTCTTGGTTGTTGCTGTTAAGTCACAGTTACCATGTCTATCTTTCACACTTACCTTTTCTCAAAAATATTTATAGAATAAAGTTTTAGGAGTTTTTATACCTGGTGTAGTCAATTACCTTACTGTGATAAAACCTCCTTCCAGGCTGTGCTCAGCCGAACCAAAGAATTCTGTCATGCAAAAGGTTTGCTCTTTTCTTTCAATTATAAGTGATTTATAAGAAATTTTGGATCTTTCAGTATCTTCCTCAGATTTGTTATGTTTTGAAGGTGGAAATAGTTCTCCTTGAAATACTTTTCCAGAAATCCATGCTATACCTCGCACAGTGTGGTATGTGCCTGCAGAGATGAGTATGCACTGGTACAGCTCATTACCATCACAGATACTAAGAGATGACCTGCAGCAGGCCAGGAAGAGGTGGTAAACTCATCTAGTTAAGATAAGCAATTTGACTCCTTATTGCATTGTTTTCTGACACTAACAGAACAAAAAGATGCTGCATAAATCCATTGATGTTCAATTCTTACAAAGAGAAGCTAAACCTTCTCTGTTCCTCAGAGGTTCTTTTCTCCTGTAGTAAAAAAGGCTTTATTTCCTTCCTTTCCATGTCTCTTTTCCTCTGAATATATCATGGGTGTGCTGATTTTAAACTTTCACTCTATCGGGGGCAGAGCAGGGGGTTGATTTGGTGGGTTGTTTTTTTTGTTGTTGTTATTTTTGTTTGTTTATTTGTTTTTTTGGTGTGTTTTTTGTTTTGGTTTGGTTTTTGTTTGTTGTGGGGTTTTTTTCCCTGCCTGGTTATTAACAACCTGGAAATTCCCTTGGAAAGGTTATGTTACCAGATTCCATTTTGTGACAATTTGGCATGTAGAAAGAAATTAGCTCTTAAAGATGACAGAATAGAACTCAAGTTCCTGATGTTTGGTTTGGATACGGGGCCCTTTGCATTCTCTGCCCAGCCTTCACACCAGTAACATTAGGTGAGGTCTGGTGGTGATTCCAGGATATGTGTAGGTGAGGGAGAAGGTTGGTATCAGCTGCTCTATTTGAGAGGAACTGCAAAGAAAGGTCTTGCACTCTGGACAAATTGTAGCTGAACTGCTCCCACGTGTGCTAATAAAATTGTGACCCAGTAAAACTGTACTTCTGGCTCCTTATGTTCCTTCCTGTGGTTTTTAGGGCTGTCCACATTAATTGCAGTAATTTATTATCTTGTTTTCTAATTGTAATGAAGATTTACTTCGGGTTGCATAATAGCATAAAATCAGGCAGTTCTTGTATTAAGGCAGGCTAAATTATGTCATGTCTCTGTTTTTCAGTGCAACATTGAAATAAAGGGCTAAACATTTTCTCCCCAGCACTGTACCAATGCATTTTGAGTAACTGCATAAACACAGGGCAGGGCTCTGGGATTTCTACTGACCTTCAGAAATTGAAAAATTTTATTTTTTTGCATTAAATAAAAAAATAAAAGAGGCTGGGCTCTAGTCAGATGGTAAAAACATTTGTCTTTTTGTTCTAGATTGCTGAAAAGTGGAAAACTTTCTAAATTTTTGGGAATGCTTTCTGACTTGCTCTTGGCTTTCATGAAAGCTAAGAATACTGAAAAAGGCTTATTGAAAAAAAATTCTAGTTTATCCTTATGGGAATAAATGAGGCTGTAAATCACATTGGGCTTAAAGGGAGAGAAGGGAAGATGAGGCAAGAATCATGCTGTAAACTTCTCAATCCATGTCTTACTTAGCCCTCTGAAAATCATAAAGGTTATTTTTTTTTTCTTTTTAATTCTATTCTTAGCACTGTTTTCTGAACAATATTTCAACAAGATCTTTTTTTTTTTTGAATCTTTAATTTTTAAAAGTCCATGAGGCTGTAAGGCATTACCACTTAAATCTCAGCTGCAGAGAGAACTGAATTTATAAGTGATTTTAATATTGATGAACACTTGTAATACCTGCTTGTTTTCAGACTTTTGTTACAGATGAAAGAACGTTCCATATCTTTTCCATACCCTTATCAGAGGGCTGTTTGGCAGCTCTGTGGATGAGCTCTTCCTTGTGAAAATGCCAGCAGTCTTGTGATGCAAACTGCTACATTTGTGAAATGCACAAATCCCCATTAGTGCAGTTTGTGCCCTGTTACCCTGCACAGATCTGGCCACTGGGGAATGCCAATCTCCAGGCTGCCTAAGCTGGATATTTCTTGCTCTGTAAAGCACCCTGCTCACTAGTGCTGGCTCCCACCATGAACTGTATGTGAAGGGTAATAAGCAGTGCTGCTTTAGAATTATGCTAGGAAAATCCTGCTTCATATGAGGAAATCTTGCTTATTCCTCTCCACCTGTTAATTTAGTTATTTTCTGGCTTTTCTGTATGTAAAACCAAAAGCAAAGCCCCCATCCTGTGCTTGAGCACTTACTTGTCTTGTACCTCAAACATACCAAAGTAGTGTTTGGGTAGCTGGCAGACAGCCACCATCATGGTAAAGCCTTTCAGTCTTGAAACCAAATTTTAGAAGCAGTATTGAAGTTTTGCCTTTTTCTTTAAAGCTTTTATTTATATAGAGATTTGATTTTAATTATTTATTTAAAGCTAGTGTTTTGGAACCTGCAGTCTGAGGTCTTCATCCTAACAAAGGGTAGTCCCATAGGCTGTCCACAGTGCATTGTACTTGCATGTGCTGTGGCACTTTGCAGTATTGAGAGCATGTAGCCTGTGATTACTTTTCACCTTTGGTTTTGGAGGGTTTGTTTGGTTTCAGTTTTTTTTTGTGCCGTATTTGTGTTTTTGTTTCCTTTCTTTTTTTAATTTTTGGTTTGGTTTGGTTTTGTGGTGTTTTGTTAGTATTGTGGGTTTGTTTTGCTTATTTTGTTTTGATTTCTAAGTTTATAAACATTCTGGGAAATGAGTACCTTTTCTGCCTCTTGAAAATTCATTCAGATGCACTGATGGAAAATGAGCTTTGTAAATCTTCAGCTTCATGACATGCAAATACAGCTGAGACATAATGAAAACCTGTTGGAAAGAGGTGACAGATGCGTCTGTTCTGTATGTACAGGCAATGCAGATTTCTTACAAGAAATTAAACTTATTAATTCTTCCTGGATTTGGTCTTTGGAGTTCTTTCAAAGCTTGTAGCAGTGGTCTTACTTCTCTGTATCTTTACTGTTGTGGCTATTAGCAGCTCTTTTTACCTCAGTGATAGGCTGATATAGGTAGTGCAGAATGCAGCCCTACGTATTTCATTGGTATTATAGAAACCTTCATTAGCTTCTCATCTGAGTGCTTTCAGGGTGCTGGTATTACTCCTACAGTCCTGTGAGGCATGGGCCTGATCTTCCACCATTTTCTAAATACACATGGCTGGAGTCATCTGCTGAATCAACAGCTATTGCTGATATTAAACACAAATATTAATGTAGGAAGCATTATTCATGAGCTAACCAGCCACTGATTTTACATGTATTGTCATCTGGAGTTTAATGAGGGAGGTGTCCTGACATTGCATAGTAATGCATAGCTAGTGCTGCTTCAACTTGGGAAGCCTGGTTGTAGGTCTTAATGAGATAGAAATGGTTAGCTTAAGTGACTAATTTCTTGCTTGTTTTAACTATTTTTATTCAATAACTAATCGTGTTGTATATTTTTGTGCATGAGATGTTACAAAGGAGCTGCTTTCCACGGCAGGCAAACTGCTCTCCTAAAGAAACAAAGCATACCTACACAAATTTCCATTTTTCAAAAGGAAGAAATGCTCTTGAGGAAGGAATTGCAAAGGGGAAGGAATTTAATTTCCACAGTGGAAATCACTAGCTAGAAATACTCATTGTCAGCTAATCGAGTGAGAACTGGACATATAATGACCTGACTGGTCTCATGTTCTTTTTCAGAACTGATAAACAAAACGGACTTGCTTAGTCTCAGTGGAAAGACTCTACATGTGACAACAGGGTCAGCACCCGCTCTGCTCAACTCTCCTGAGGCTCTGCTCTGCCAGTATATCAACCTGCAGCTCATGAATGCAAAACCACAGGGTATGTGGAATACTGATCTCTTGCTTTACAGATTAAACTTCTTGTGATACAAGTTTTGGATATCATTGTTTATTGATGGAGAGAAGTGTGTATATATATATATATATATCTACCATTGGTAGATGGTGATTTTGTCTATTTTTTTGTAGTATTTGCTTTTTAATAAGCTGATAAACTCCCTCATTTCATGAAATGAGAGTCAGTTTGAGGTAAGGAGCAGCATTTGAACATATGAGCCCTTCAGCACTCTTTTCCTGTTGCTCACAATCAACTCAGCTTATTTTAAAAGGCTGAGTCTGAAATGGAGCATAGATGATGGAGGAGCCAACTCTACACCAAGACATTGTCAACTACCTGTGAAATATTTCTTAGTGATTTCTTTTGATTTAAAAGCCAGATGTATTATTAACCTGGTCTGGAGTATAGGTATGTGTATGTAATTCTGTTTCAGAGCTGCTAATCTTGTAACTTCTACTCTGAAACCTCAAGTTGTCTCAACCATGCCCTTTGTGACTTGCTCTTAAACTCTGCCCTGGTACCAGTACTTTCTGGGCTGTCCCTGTGGAATCTTACACTACTGGAAGCCTACCTGGGCCAAAAATGTGTTGAACTGGGGGTTTGACTGTCAAAGTGCTTTTTGAACTGCTGTAGTGGTTTGTGTATCCTGTTGAAATACTTCGTGTTTCCCAGCCTCTAGGTTATCCTGTTGACCCATGTAAAAAATCCTGTGGTTTTTTTGTCTTTTGCTTGTCAAGCTACTAATAATCACTTATGATTCTATGATTCATGAACTTAATTAATATCTGGAAGTAGGTTGGTATTAGGAGTTAGTAGACACTGAAGAAACAGACAAAAGTGAAGACATGCTAGATTTCAGTTTACCAAGATAAATGAAGCTATCATTGCTCACCACTAGTGATGCAACTGTTTATCTTGTTCAGAATGTCAGAAAGGAACACTGGGAACTCTTCTAATGGAAAACCCTGTTGGTCAGAATGGATTAACGTACCAAGGTCTTCTACATGAAACAGCCAAAGTTTTTGGACTCAGAAGCAGGAGGCTAAAATTGTTCCTGGATGAAGCGCAAACTCAGGGTAAGAAGCAACTTTTGGTTTGCTGGTCCAAGGATACTTGGAGGTTTTTTTTTTGAGGAGCTAATGTTCTGTGAGTTTAATTTCTAAAGTGCATACTGCTTACACACTGGTTTCTACTTTTGCCTAGTAATTAAATATTTATTTAATAAAATCAAGGGTCACAGAGCACTGCAGCGGGCTCCCCAGAGAGGTTGTGGAGTCTCCTTCTCTGGAGATTTTCAAGACCCACCTGGATGTGTTCCTGTGTGACCTATGCTAGATTAGATTGTAGTATATGGTCCTGCTCTGGCAGGGGGGTTGGACTTGAAGATTTCCATGGTCTCTTCCAAGCCCTGACATCCTGTGATCCTTTATGCACACATACGTATTTAGAAATTCGAATTTCTAATGCATTCCCTTCATTAAATGACCAAGACAAGTTCTGTGAAAGTTACTTCATTTTGAAATAGAAAGGTCAGTCAGCAGTATAAGTGGTAGTTACATGCTGCTGTGACTATGCAGAGAATCTCCTCCTAGGAGTGCCTGAGTCTGAAGTGTGAATATTTTAACCTGTTTGGATTGCTCTTGTAACATTCATATTTTTGCAGATGTTATGTGTTTTTTTCCCTCCCTTTTGGAGAATGGGAGTGGATGGAATAGAGTATCAGATCTATTTTAGAGTTTTGTGAGTAGGTCAGGCTTGGTAAGGTATGGCAGCTGCAATTCATTCAGAACACCTGGGAAGTAGGAAGCTTTATCACATAGTCACAGATCTGATACGTTAAAGAATCTTCCAAAACCACAGACAGATGGTGACGCTTAGAAACAAAAACATCTGATTCATGAGAAAGATAAGACTAAATATGTAGCAGCCTGTAGTGCTAAAAAAATTGGACCTGAGAAAGATCTGGGACTTTGTTTGACAAGAAGAGTGAATTGGAAACTACATGCTAAAAAGAGCCCCAGGTATTTCTGTGCATCCAGGGAAGTTTAGCTCTTCATATGAAATGATGCAAAGGATTCTGTCTCAGGTTTATCACAGTGTGATTTACAAGCTGTATGGGAGGGATATGTGACACTTCACATGCATTACATATTACCTGTCCAGAAGTCAGATGTCTATTTAAATCAGTTACCTAATCCTAGGGTGGGATGAATTTCCGCTAGTGCCAGACAGCTGATGAGAGGAGGAGTGTAGCTGGCTAAAACTGAGGTCACTTAGCTCTCTACCTGGGTTGAAGAGATTCAAGTAGTATAGATTAGAATCAGAGCAAGTAAGGTGTGGGGATTTTTGTGGTGTATTTATTTTAATGGCACGTATCTGGAATTCTATATCTAAAAAGCCGTTTTTTTTGTCAAGTAAAATGGATATCAAATGTTGATGAGGATTTCTAGTGATAATTTGAGCTAATGCTGAAAATAATGCACTTAATGGTGTTTGCAGAGGGAACTGGAGACTAGTGTTTAGAAACAGCACAAAGGTGTAAGAACCAAGTGTATCAACTACACCTCATCTGCGTAAACAAAAAATATATTTGTGTGAAACCTTGTGTGGTAGGAATTCAGCTTTTCAGGAGCCATTGATGTTATAATTCTTTTTTTGGTTCCTATCATTGTTACAGGGCAAAAGGGGGTTCACACCAGCATAAGATTTACTGAAGATACTAAAGAAACTCATAGAAAACTTTGGAGAATTCAAAGAGGGAACTAACTGACAAACCAGAAAAATATATAGCCTTTAAGTCTCAGTTTAAGAACTTTTAAAATGCCTTTACCTAAAAGGGGAATCAATTGAATCTTTATAACCTATTTGTAGTGAATTCTTCAGAACTATTTAAAATTTATTTAAAGTGTAGAAAGTGACAATTCACAACTATGTGAAGTATCAGATCTGATAACTCTTCAAAGGCTAAAACAACTGCTTTGGTCTTTTTTAGACTCGGAACACAGAGAACTTGGTCCTGGAGGTTTATTTGTGTAGCTAATATATGGCCATGCTATATGCTATGCTTCTGCCATCTCAGATTTAATTCTTCCCATGCAGCTCTCTTAACAGTTTTTAATCATACAAACACTTAAATGGTATTACTTCATCTTCAGAGTGCTTTGTGATAAATGCTGCATATAAAATAAATATTTTGAAGCCTTTGGAAAACATTAGGTCAATTAATTTTTATCTGTATTGTTGCAACTTTATAAATCCCCTATTCATCTTTTTATCAGCATATTTCAAGGTCTTACATTTAAAGATTAAAAAAAAAAATCAGTCTCTTGAGGAAGTCTTTTGTAGATTATTCTTTAAAAAATTAAATATTTACTGTTAACTATTTGAAACTTTTGATGAAAATAACCCATGAGTTGGAAGACTGAAAATAAAAACTCAGTTGGTGGAAAATGAGTGGTATGAGTTTTCAAAACTCATACTAATTTTATAAATGTTGTCAGGTACAGGCAGTTGGGCATCTGCTGTTGCACAAAAGCTTGCCAACTTTTCAGAAACAAATGTGGTTTTCACCCCCCTTTGTAGTATTGGAAAAAGATTCTATCAATAAATGCCAACGTGGTGAGTGTTGCTTATTCATGAGATGGAAATGCCAATTTTAGGTGGTGGATTTGGAGACTCCTTTGGGATGAAGGCAGCAGTTCTAATGTGCTAACTTCAGAGCCTACCTTGGGAGAGGCTGGCACAGAAAGGAAGATGTCCTTGCGTTCTGTAGATGAATCAAGTTTCCAGTTTCTAAAAGTATTTTGTGTGTTTACTGTTGAAAATAGTAGCTTCATGTAGTTATTTTTCAAGATTTTAAAAATAAATGATCAAGAAAATACTTTGAGACCAAGCTCATGGTTTGCCTGGCTGCTTCTGCACACCAGAAGAATGTTTTATTGCATACTGATGTAACACTTTCAGGGGGAGGGAAGGAAGGTTAATGAGGGAGTAAGGCCCTAACTTCTGAATTGGATTATACTTCTACTGTCCTGGCTCTGTAGATGGATATTCAACTACTTAGAGCACAGAATTACACTGGAAGAGAACTCCTTAGAAGCAGTACCATCATGATCCATAAGGGCTTCTTAATTTTTAGTTAATTAGATGGCTTTTAAACTTTGATGCAGCCTATCTCTGCTCAGTCTAAAAGTGCAGTATCTTTCAAAGAAAGAAGGGGACCTTAACGTTAGGAGGTGCGTGCATATTGTTACATGGGAACAAAGCCCCTGCTGCCATTGCTGGAATCAGTTTTCACTTGGACATCATGTTACTGAAAAGTAAACTGCTTCTGCATTATCTCCATGGAAGCACTTCACAGACTCGCCTCCCTCCTCCACACACTCGCTGCCTTGGTCTCCCTCAGCTGGAGGTGAGCCCAAGTGTGAGAAGTGTGAATACCAGACGTCAGCTCTGTGACACACTGCAGTGCACTATGAAATCAGTTCTCAGAAAACACACATGGCCATTTGGAAAGTTATTAATCTCTCATTTGTGCTCACACTGGTGCCAAAATGGAAAATTGTCTGTCCTTTGCTTGGTTGTCTGTGGGGATTCTAGGCTGTGGGGTTAACACCTTAATCTCTCATACTCTCTGGATTTGCTTGCAGTGACTGTATTTGTGGTTACCACTTGGAAGTTTTTTTAGTGAGGAGCCTTCTGGTATAGTTGTAATTAAGATTATTTTTGATTCAAAGCTGTGCCTCCCAGTATTCAAAGCAAGGTACTGTGGTATAGGGGTATTTTGTTCCAGGTGATGGGTGCTGAGAAGCATCTGCTTGGGGAAAAAAACCTGTCTGTAAACGTGGCAGCGATAGTGAAGATTCCCAGTTCCTGTCAGCTTCACAGGCAACTACTCCTGTAGCCACAAAATGCAGTTACTCTGTGTTGTGCAAATAATGATCTGCCCTGAATCGGCCTGTTGGAAATAGGCTATACCCTTAAAAGAGGTTAGTTGGTGAGACTTTATCCTCTGGTTTGCAGTGCATTGTATTGTTAATGTTGACTGTGTGTCATTGCATTATGAAATAATTTCCTGAACTAGGTGATACTGTGTGTGGGTGTGAAGCTGGGTGCTGTGGGCTGAAACAGGCTTTCAAAAAATTCAGCTTTGTAACCTAGAACAGTATCTCCAACTCCTGCAGTGGTATTCCTGCCTGACATGTGGTGGCTCTTCCTTTAAACAGGAGGCAATATTGGGCTGGGCAGTTTCTATTGTAATCCCAATTTGACAGAACCATCAGAACTGCCTGAATGGAGGGGAGAAAATGTTGGTAGTTTTACCTGTAAGCAAGAGCACTAACTGTGTTCTGTTTCTCTCTTGTTCTCTTTTAGAGATCACAAAGGACATCTCCATGAAGAACTTGAACACGAAGACTGTGTTTGTTTGTGTTATACCCACCACAGCTGAATGTTGAGAATTCCATTTTTATGAATAAGACCATGTAGACTTTTCCACAGGAAATGAAGTCAGATTAAATTAGTATGCTTTTAGATGAACATCCAAGTTGTGTATGGTACTTTTAACATCTCTGCTTGCACACAGGATGTTTTCTACCAGTGCATGTCTAATATGCTGCTCTTTGGTTTCAAATACCATGTATTTTCATTGTTATCTTCTGATACTATAAAAGTTGTTCAGAAAAATGTCAAAACTCCTTAGATATCTATGCAGTAATTTGCCTGAAAGAAACGGGACTAGTACCTCAGTGATGCTGTTCTCTGCCCTCCCCTTTGTAAAGGGGACATCTTTGATTTTCTACACCATGGGTTGCCTGCAAGGCTCTATGAAGTATACCCTATGTTACAGTATCTTATAAAACTTATTTAGGGGTTACCTGAATTTGTTCATTTGTACTAGCTGGATTTTCATTAAGTGTGTGGCTGTTGATTTAAAATACTCCCTAATTTCAATATTTGGAACAATAAATTTGCTTCATCTCCAAACTCTTGTTTCCCTGAGTTCAGAGTACTTTGCTTCCTTATGTTTTCTAATTAAGATAAAAATTAGCACACTGCAGAGATCAGGAAAACCTGCAGGAGCTTGAAATCTGAAAATGTCCCTCCTGAATGCCAGTGACTTATTTGGGTTGTGATACTGACAGGTTTGAAGGATTTTGTTTGGCCAGGGTTTCTGGAGAGGGTTGTTCACTTTGGCTTCAGATTTAAAAGCAGATTTAGATTGAAATTAATGTTGGGTTTTTTCTAACAGTCAGTGTAACTTGTAAAACATTTTGATGCTAACTGTGTATCTGTAAGCAAGCGGAAATAATAGGCAACTTTTTTTTTTTTCTCAGTTTAAGGTTGTTTTTTTGGCTACTAAACTAGAAACACAACAAATTCCACTGCCTTGGCACAGGGTGGTTAGTCAGGGCTGCAACTTGCTGTTGGGCAGCTGGAGAAGGTGGCATAGGAGCCACTGCTGCCTGTGTGAGTGTCCCGGGAGTGGTGCTGTGAGCGCTGGCTGATGCTAACGCTTTCCATGGACAACCAACTCCTGCTTGGCTTCTTTTCCCATTGCTCCATGTTTTTCATCTTTACACAATGGATATAAACCAAAACTGTTTTAACACTAACTAACAGCTAACACCATATTCTTGTGGATGGCTATAAATACATGCTCTGTGTAGCTACTGTGCTCTAGCGGACCATACCAAAAAGGTAAGTACAAATTTAAAGTAAATCAAGTTGCTGGCATTCAGCTTACATAAAATTATTTTTATCAGTATTAAAAATGTCAGTGTCTGCAACTACTGAATCACTGGCCTGTGCTGTTTAATGAGTATTGGACATTACCCTCTGCCTTTTCCTGTAAGTCAGCTCACTTATCTTTTTATTGACATAGTGTCATGGAAATCAAATTTGCATTGGTTTTTTTGTCACATTAAAAATATCTAGGTTATGTCTTCTGCAAAAGTAAGATTGCTGTTCCAAAGCTGAATAATTTTGCTTTATTATTTCTAGAGAGTAAATGAAGGTGGCAAATGATTGCAATCTAACCTCATTCCTAAGACAATCTAAGGGAGCAACATTACTTGCATTTTTAAAACAGTTATTTGGGACTTTGCATTTTGTGTATATGTACTTTCTATTTGTAAGGATGTTGGCTGGCCAATTTTCTTGCAAAGACTGGGTTAAATTTCTTGTGTATGTCTCTTTATGCAGACACACAAACATACATGAACTTTCCAGTGAATTAAAACCCACCCAAGATGTATAAATTCATTCTGAATTACAAAAAGATTATGATAATCTTCAACAGAATAGTTTTTCTTTCTGAAATGTATTTATAACTGCTTAATAAAAAAACTGATCTGTCCTTAAGAGAATAAATACTTACTTTTGCCGTAGCCCAGTAATCTCATTCTTAACATGAAGTATGGTTGAATTGGGTTTTCTGGATTTTCTTTTAAGTTAATGACTGGTTTATACTGAAAATGAGAACTGGCCTTTCTGTGCAAGCTTTCTCTGGGAAGGTATTCTGCAGGATAGCCCTGCTTGCAAGGCAGTGCTAAAATAAAGGTATATTAATAAAATGTATAGACACAGGTAAAGGATTTAAATTTACTCCCAGGAAAGGGGTAAAGGAAAAATATTATTGATCATTCTTTGTGTCCCTTAGGGAAGTGCAATAGGCTTTAAGACAAAGTTAGGAAAGACAGTGCTTTATTTTTGTAGACCTAAAATTAGTCTGCTAAGTTTGTGTATGAGGCTGATTAAAGGCTCCTCTGTTGGCATAACTGCCCTTTATCTGCTTCTTGGAGAGTGTTTATGGAATAATAGCATTTCTACTGTGCTCTGAAGAGCACCCTAAAAACCAGAGGGAGGTGAGACATTATTTCAAGAAAAGATGGTAGACTCTGAAGAAGCATAGGGGTTTCTGTCTTTTTTAATCTTTCACCACAACTTCATGTGCAAACCAGGAGGCTGGCAGAATGCTTTTCTGTGGGTTTTGAGTCTTACCACAAAATATGGCCCTAAAGATAATGGAACATTGAATTGCTCTTCCAGAGTCTCCACAGTGCAGGTACAGAGTGCATCTGTTACATAACACCTGGATTCAGGCACTACCTTACCGAGGGATGCTGCCTACCTGGTGTGTCCTATTTTAATAGATATGAACATCTCCTAGATTTGTCTTCATGTTTCTAGCTGCATTTATTTCATTTTAGTAAAATGCAGATACATATTCACACTGCTTGAGCTAGATGTATAAGGTACCACACTTGGAACAGCATAAGTACTTCCCCTTCCTCACTGTCTGCAAGCTGGGACTGGTGGAAAGTCTTGTTCCAAGTGGCAGTGTGACACACAGGCTGTCTTTCAAAGAAACATAAAACTCTGTTGTTAAGGAGTACATTCAGCTAGCCCTAAACCTGTCTTCAGAGAAGGTGGCCCAAGAAATCCTACAGTAAAATCTGTTTTTCAGAGGAGGCTTGAGCTTGAATTAGAGGAAGAACTTCTCAACTAGATGTTCCCATAGGCATGTGGCATAAACTAAGTTAAAGCTTCTGTCTCTTCATATAGCTTGATCGTGCATTTTTTTCCAAGGTACTGATTTGTTAAGGTGAAGAGGGTTTTGTTCAGGCACAAAGTTACACTACCTGCTTCTTTCTGGGGTTATGGACTTAATTTCCAGGGTCAATAGTAGTGTGTGGCAATCACTTGTGGCTTCCGTTCCCTGCTTCACCTCAGTTTCCTTTCTTCACTGAATACTTCTCATTTTTCCTTTTCCTTTTTCTGTTTTATTTTTTTTGTAGGTTTCGTTTGGCTTTTTTTTTACCTTGTTGGTTCTAGTTTTTCCATTGTGGTGCTCTGTCCACATCATCCTCATGGGTTGTGATGAATGGAAAAAACAGAAGTGAGCCCTTTCACTCCCAGTGTGACCATATCACAAGAATGGAAATGCCTGTAAATGATATTTCTGTCTTTGACAGGATCAGTAAAAGCTGTCAGAAGGGAAAAGTCAAGGTGCTTAGGACTGGTAATAGAAGAATGAGACCAGAGTTTATCAGAGTACACTGCTGACAATGCTTCTGGGTCAGTTAAGCTTTTACGTAAGTAGCATGTAATTAAAAAAAAATAATTTTGTTGCAGATTTACAGTTTACTTTCAGCTGCTGCTGTGTTAGTTGGCTCTGATTTCTTCTCTCAAAAACATACTGACAGTGAGCATTAGGAACATGCTGTGACCCATTTGGGTGAACTTCCCCTTTTCCTACCTTCTTTCTCCACATCCATTTTTTTGTATTCCTTTTTAATTATTCAGTATGATATCTAATAATTTATTGAGAGAATTTATCTCATGGGATCTTGAAGCAGGGAGTGTTTCCTACTATTTTTTTTATTGAGGTTTTTGTAATATACTTCTATAACCTCATCTAGGTTGGGCTAATAATAGTGTCTTGGCTTGATGTGATACTCTTCAGAATGTATACACTTCAATTAGCTTCCCTCTTGAATAGCCTGTTATACAAATCAGGTCCTAGACCACTCTTGCTTCTCTCTGCTTAGAGAAAAACACTACCTAGGCACTCCCAGAACTGTTATGCCATTTATTCTACTCTGTAGGAGTTGGCATCCTTGAGTTCTGATGCAGTGTGCTGACCTTCCCCTGCTGCCTTTCACCTGATAGCATCCCAAACTCATTGAAATGTGGGCGGCATCCAGCAATCTACAAGAGCTGGGCTCTGCTGAAGCAGCTTCTCGCTGTTGGGGAGCTGTAGGCACTGATACAAAATAGATCTCTTACAGCTACATACAGAAATGGTGGTGCTGTGACTCTTTAAAAAGGAAAAATGAGGACAACGTCTTTCCCCTTCTTGTTCCAAACAACTTCCCATTGGATCTATGGGGGCTGGTTTGGGCTCAAAGCATTTTGTAGTTTGTTCCATTTCTACCGGATAGGAATTCACTAGCTGATCTTAATTGACACCCTTAACAGCATAGTTAGAAAAAGGGCCAGGCAGTGACCAAAACTGGTGACAGGATGACATCCCTGTCAGGCATAGGTGAGATGCAGCGGCAAAGCTGTGTGGACAAGACAGAACAGGGCTGTTTGTTCCCTACCAGCCCAGCTTCCATCTTTCACAGAATCAATCAATGTACTGGTGGATCAGGCTAGCTATAAATCAGTGTCATTTTATTTCCTTTATCAGTTGAATGTGCAACAGTCAGAAACTTTCATTTCTGTTTCACTTGCATGCAGTAAAAAACTAGCGACTGTAGGTATCTCCAGCAATTAACTCCCTTCCAAAGAATGAAATGGTTTTAAGGAGAGAAAAAATTGTTTTTCCTCATCCTGCTGTAAATGCAAGAGCACCTGATCAACTGTGGGGCCCTTTTGCCACTTAGAATTTCTCCATTTTCCTGTTGGCAAAGGTAGAGTCTAGGTCTTTTTGTCATTACTTGTTAAGCACAAGCACAAAGCAATTATTCAGTGTGTCAAATAATCTTCTTTTTTTTTTTATCTTCATCTGATTTCTTATGGGATTGACTCTTGCCGCTGATTAAACAGATTGAAAAAATAATGTATGCAGCTGCATAACAAAAGGGGAATTTCAAAATAGTCTAAAATACTTTCCTTTTTACGTCTGATAAATGGAACAAAAGAATGTGCAGCACAGTGTCATCCAAGCAGCTTTACAATATGAAGACTCTTTGAGTTAATTTTATTCTTGCTGTGCTGTGAGTGGTGGCAAACTGGCATTGGGGGGAGTGTGTGTCTTCAATTACCTAATGTTTCCCCTGGTTAAAGTGTTTATGTAACAAATAGAATTATAGCTCTGATGTAATTGGTGGGGATAGAAAGGTTCCTATTTTTGTATGTCTGGGTATTTAAGTTAATTTCCAGTCTCTGTCTGTATATAGTTCTAATTAGGGGTCACAAAGCTCCTTAGAAGGCTTCTAAAGTTCCTTGTAGATGCAATGAGAATAAAATAGACCTAAAGATACTGAACCTATTTTAAAGACTTTCTTGCGTCTGAATTAAGGAAATTCTGTATATATATTATCCTAATTTTGCAGGTTGTTGCATTTCTCTTTTGTATTCAAAAACAGTGCAGCTGAAGTCTCCAAAAATAAGCAAAGTGCACCCTGACACCTAATGTTTGCTGTGGTTGATGAAGTGTGACCACTGGACAGCTGGGCATGAGTTACTTCCATGGAGTATCATTTGTAGTATAGCTGAAGGACAAATTTCATATACTTTTCCAGTCAGCAGTTTTGGAAAGGTGAAGGCTATGTAAATTTAGAGATGGAGCATGTGTTCTGTAGTTACTAGAGCTGGCAATCCCCAAAATCATGGGATCTGTAGGACTTGCATTGCTCATGGATATCATATGCCAGGCATTGCAAGTGGGAGGGAGGGAAGATAGAAGCAGCGAGGCTAATTTGATTTTGATCTTATGTTGTAAATCTTGCTTATGGACATGATATAATCTAAACAAGGATGAAAGATTCCAAATAGTCCTGAAGATAAGTGAATGCTTGTAAGATAAAGAAGAAAAGTTGCTATGTCAACTGACTGAGCCAAAAACCAGCCTTCTGCTCTTGAAAATCAAGAGCTTTACAGTAAAGGGAGTTGCAATGGATTAGTAATTAAACAAGGACTAATAATTTTATGTTATTGCCAAACAACACAAGTACCCAAAAAAGCACTGAGCTGTATAAACAAGGCTATTTGTAAGATGATGAAGTAAGCTTTCCACTCAAGTACTGACTGGTAAGGCTCCTGCTGCAGCATAGTGTCCAATTTTGAGAACCCTGCTAAGAGGAAGATGTTGAACATTTGGAGGGAAGCCAGTGGGGAAACAGGAATAAGGTCTTAGAAACATAGCCTGTGGGGAAAGACCAGAAGCATTGGCTTGTTTTGCCTACAGTAGGGAAGACTAAGGGTGAGAAGTGCTAAGTCTCCGCATAAATAAATAGTAATTGCAAAGAGAATAGTAATGAACTAGTTCTCAAGAGGCTTGCAGTTTGGATGGGAATTTAGGCCAAGCATCAGGAAAAGCTTTCTGATTGTAAAAATAATCTGCCCCTAGAGTGGGTGGCCTAGGAAGTTGACAGGGTTTTCATCAAGGATGGGTTTAAGAAGGGCCTGTGAGAGGATCTCCAAGGAATAGCTAGGATATAGATTGTTCTACCTGGAGCTAATGCTAGAATGGAAAACCTCTCAAAGCCTTTACTGATCCATAATTTGTCCCCTAAAGAAGAGTTTTCAAGACCTTATTGACAAATTTCAGCCTGTCACTAGATGATCTATGAAAATTACTGTGAAAAGAAAAAAATTAACTTAGTTTTAAGGTATGTTTGTATTCAGATGTCTGTAATAATATGTCCATCATTATGGTGTCTGATGCACCTCTGTGACTCCTTGAATTCTTTTACTGCACTGTATTTGATTTTCTACTTTATTCTAATGTCATCTGAAAGGAGCATTCCAGTGCAGATGCTGGTAGGTGAGTCAGACCTGTAGGTGAATATATGGGGCAGGCTATTCTGTATATGGTTTATCAGCTGTTATATATGCAACCCAGATGCACCAGCAGATTTTGCTGCTGATATTTGAAGAATCTGTCATTCACCTGATGTTAAACTAACATCTAATTTACATTATCAGCTCTGTCAGAGGAATTAAAGTGACTGTATTAAAGACACAGAAAGGGGGTTAAAAAGCCCAACACAGGTTTTATTTATCTGTGATTTAGCATGACAGCTGCTTGCCCCAAAATGCAATGGAAAGGGTGAACCTCAAAGGGACATGTACCTTATACTGCAAATCATTGTATGATCCTAGTCTGGTGTACTTGGGAGGTACTTCTGATATTAGTTCTCTGAATGAATTAGCATTAAAAGTGTTTTGGGTTCCCCTTTAAGGTTTTTTTGTTTTGATTTGGTTTGTTTTTTTATGGTCTTATAAAAAATATTTTCTGCAACTGCTTTGCCCTCCTCCAAGTGGCGTAAACTTAGAGTTCAAAACTAACAAAGTAGATTAACTGGTAAACAGCATCAGGAGTTTGTTTTCCCCACCCTAAAATTAAGGTAAAAATTAGTATCTCTTTGAAGAAAAAAGATCAAAAGGCAGCAAGGTAAAGTCTCCTACAGAGTGATTATGTGAGGATGTGATCACTGATGGTGCAGTATCAGAACACCTATAGTTGTCTTTTTTTATTCTAGTGTATCAATGGTCGGCATTGCAAGATTAGTGTTTTTTTCTAACCTATATCTGCTGTTATACTTTCTGTATTTTACGAAACTGAGTTCTGAATCTCAGTTCTATAAAAGGCCTTAAATCTCCTTCACAGCTGAGCAATTTCCCTGCAATTCTATGGTTTCAATTTTAGCACTTTTGTACATTAACAAAAAAAACCCCAACCCAACACTGGCCATTTCAGGCTATACATAACCCAAATATGAGTTTTCCTTTCCTCAAGGAAAATAGTCAAGAACCAGTAACATTCCTTATTTAAATGGAAAAATCTGCAAAAAGGTACTACAGATGTAGATTTAAATTATCTGTGTCCAAATGACATTTTTCTGATGGTCTCATCAAAACCAAAACACAAACAGAAAAGGCATATTGTGAAGGATAACAGCAATCTTTGCAAAACAGTCTGACATGATTGTCAGCTATTTAGTATTAACCTCTATTAGTGTGTAAAATACTGTTTCCAGATGGTCTCTTAGTGAATGTACAGACATACAGAGTGGATACCTTCATAGATGTGCAAACCTGAAGCTGCACAGCAAACACTGAGGATCCTGGAGGAGTGCTTCCATTCTCTGCATTTCTTTGTGATGGTTCCATGCACATCACAACGTTGCTCTCTATGATAATCATACGGTCATCTTAACCAAAGAAAGCAAGATAATTTCATTTAGGGGCTGTAAAAGTCCAGAGTTGTAAGGTTTACAGAATTTTGTACCTGTTTTTGTCTCTTCTTACAATACTCCAGAACTGGTTCCATAGATTTTCCAGCTTTGTTGAATATATCCTCTAACCTGCAATGATTTTCTCAGAGCAGTGGCTTATCAGTGTTCACATGAACATGTCATGTTATTTATAAAATGCTGACATGTAACATGGATGTCATCAGTGAAAAAGCTACCTGACACTGGTTGTTTCAGACAGGAATTGCTCCCCAGTGCCAGAATTTAAGGCTTAGTGAAATCACAGTGTGAAAGTGCTGGTACAGTTAGTGTCAGTAATAGTTGGAGTAGTCATTTGAGTGTAGTTTTATTCCATGAAGTGTAGTTGTTCTTCTTTAGTTTTGATTTCAGCATCATAAAAGTTGCAGCCAAGATGCAGGCTTCCCTGCTGACCGTGAATATGATCCATAATGATGAAACTATAGGGAGATTGAATGTAGGAGAACATTTCAAACTAGAACACAACCATTTTTTGCTTCTAAAGATCCTCATTCTTGTCTTTCAAAATTAAAGCTGTACTAATGTTCTCTGAAAACTATCTAATGTGAACAACTGTTGCATTTAAGGAAGTCGGGATGGTACATAGCAGAGCTTCTTGCTGGAGCACTGGTGAGTGATGGCAACTCAGTTGCTGAGGAAGACGAGGCAGTTTCTGAAGCAGACAAATCTTCATCTTTCTGGTTTTCCAAAAAAAGTTAAAGGTAGCACTTAGATCTTTTTCAGCTTAGTAGGAAGTCCATGTATATGTGGAAGAATTGCTGTCTGCTTGCAGTCATGCTCCACTACATCAGCAGACTGTTGAATTTTGTATTAAATTCAGCTTTCATATAGACAATGTAATGATTAAATAGGTAATATTAAGGCCATAGAAAAGCTGAAATGTGTTATATTCATTCAGAGGTGGCAAAATTAGAGAATGTGAAACAAAGGGGTGCACTGCGGAGAACAAATTTTTATAGCTTTTGGTCAGACATGAAAAACTTGACTGGGAGTTTATACTCTGGAAATCAGGAGTTCTATAATAATGCAGTACAATAATTGAATACAAACAAAAAGGGTGTAGAGGAGGTGATGAAGCTCTTAAGAGATTGAAGGTCAAAAGCAAGTTAGAAAGGATTTGAGAGATTTGGAGGTGCCATTACATATGGACCTGTCTCAGTGTCATTTGTTTTTCTGTTGGATAATCTATTTTTCCTACTATAACAATGATATTAATCACTTCCTACAGCTTATATCTCAAAATGCTAAATATAGATAATAGTGTAACATCCTTCATCCTCCCATTCTTTGGATAAAGCTTGTTGGTGGAGAAAACCTAGAACTGACATGCCTCTAACAGCTGAAGCTGAAACGTAGTCCAAGAGCTCTCAGCAGAACAGGGTTGAATTAATAAAATGTTTTTACACCAGGTACAATATCTAAATTGCTGACATTGAAACTTCTTAGAAATACATCAAACTAAATAGGAATTTATTTTCAACTCTTTACAGACTCACAAATGGATGAAGGGAAGCAACTCTTACCACTGTCTCCATCTGTGGGATGGTGAACTGGTACAGCATGGTACATAAGATCTCAAACTGCTGTGTTCTCCATTGCTACACAAGAACAGGAGATAAAGCACAGAAGGAAACATGCTATTTGTTTGTTGCTTATGTATTGCTAGAAGTATAGGAGATTGGTCTATCCTCAGTATCTCTATTAGTTTTCATGTAATTTGCTTTCCTTATGGCTAATAAGAGGTTCAAGGCCTAATATTAAAGTGAGATGTAACAAATGATGGACAAGGCAAAGTGAGCTGTAGGATGAAAGTGTCATCATGGGCTTTCTAGAGCTCTGTAGCTCATGTGTAAACCAACCCTGAAACTGATAGGGGTAGAAGGGCTGTGTTTTCCCCTTCCCCTTCTTCACCTCTTTCTGTCACTTCTCTCCCATTTGCTCAAGTATAAAATGCTGCAGTGTTACACAATCACTTTGACAAAAATTGGTATGTGCAAACATTTGCATAGTCTTTGTTCGTTTCTGTGCAAAACATTATTTACTGATGTTTATAGCTTTACTAGGTAGCTACATCACATATCTGAATGTATGAGCATCTCTATTCCACAAGAAAAGAGGGTTTACTTGTCTTTACCCACTTTAAAGTTGAGTCATTTCCTATAAATACACTGAACATAATGAGGATTTAGGCATGAAACAGATTGTACCAGCATTTTAAGAACCAAATTTGTATTTTTTCTACACTTGAAATACATGCAAGGCTAATCTTAGAATGCCTTTTAAAGCTTAGCAAGGTCAAATAAGTGCTTTGTGTAATCACACACATAAGTTGTATTTAACTTCTCATTAACTTTTCAGTGTGCTAAAAACTATGCATAATTCATTTCCTTGCTGTTTTTATGTAACTATATGATAAATGAATGGGGGGGGGGGGGGGAGATGTGAGATTGGTGAAGCTTTTTCATATATGCCTAACCCTGAGAAACCCCTATGACTGCCAACTCAAAGAGTGTGCCATGGGATGCCTTCATTTTTATTCAAATCCCAGTAAGTTATATAATTAAAAGATTAATCTGTACTATATACATCTACTTGAACACCCCCTTATAATTGTAGAACTTTGCAATAATTACTGCTTTAGTACAGAATTTCTGATTAATATATGCCATTGCAATTAGTTAAAAGTAAGTAATATGTGTACATACTGAGAGAAGTTTTAAGGAATAGATGAGGATTTGCTGGTATCTTTTTGCCATGCTAAGAACAACCCTTGCTTTTTAAAATTAAACAAGTTTTCAAATATTGTATCTTCATCCCTAGGTTTGCTTTCTTTGGTCTTACAGAACTGAACATACACTCAAGACTGCCTTCTCTGCTTATATATGCAGATTACAAGATGATCATTGTATCTGGGCAGATACTACTTCACACCGTGTGTGTTGATTTGCAGCCTCATCTAAACCTTTAATGTTTGCCTTTGTGAAGAAATGTCTGCATTTTCCTCACTAAAGTTCTCATAACATGGAATCAAATGTGTATTTTCAGGTTTGCCAATTGTTGGAGCATAAATGCAGAAACAACTGATGAATATTGGTTTACCCAAGAAATAAACTGGAGATGGTAGAAAACTCAAAGAGGAAACAAAACTTAATGTCTAAGACCTAGGCCAGCCTGGCTCCTGCTGCTGCTAACCAAGCAGTCTGTTGTGGTACTGCTGTTCTGTGCAAATGTCTCCTTCCTTTCTTCAGCAACAAAGAAAATAAGGAAACAGTTTGGAGTAACCATGTGTCTTGGGGAGAAAAGCTTGATGCTCACCCCAGCCTCTTAATTCCTGGAGAAAACAAGTCACTGAATTGCAAACAAGGAGCATATCTGAATGACTCGGGGATTTTTGGGTCTTACCAGTCATCCCAGAACTGTTTTAGCAAGCCAGACCACCCACCCCGATCTTTTCAAATATTATTCTAGCTTTTGTTTTCTGACATACCCCAGTTCACTTAAGCTGCTGAGATCCAAGCCTTCTAGTCATAATGAAAACAGATAGCTGAGTGTCATAACCTTTTTGGTTGTCATGCTCAGGAAATAATGGTACATTAGATTTATTGGGTTTTTTTTCCTTCTGCTATTTAGTCAGAAAAATGTTTCTTTTGGTGAAACAAATTGCAATGTAATAGAGGAAAGTATTTGCCTCATTAGGTAGTGTTTGTAAATGAGGATAGAGGATGCATCATCCCAGAAGCAATAGCTGACTAGGAGCAAAATACCATTTGCATGGGTGTTGCAGAGACCCAAAACATGCAAAGTCCATCTTAAGAGAATAATACATCTCCCTTTGACTTGTGGTCATACATATGAGGAAAAAAAAAGCTTTAAAAATATTTCTAGGAGGTAATTAAAACATCAGGGAGTGGCTACATAGGTGGGATGTTTTTGTGCAATTTATCTGTATTCTGTGTCAAACACTATCCCCAAAGTAGTTTTGATCCAATGATATCAGAAAATGCCAGAGATAACGGTAGTATTTTCCAGGCTCACTAAGCCTGGAGAAACAGACTACTCCAGAAAAGCATTTAAAAATAAAATCCATCCCTATGTTGATCCACAGTTAATCAGAAGTTGCACAGAAAGTTAGATTGAGGGATAATGCGGTTTGGATGCTCTTCATCAGTAAAACATTGTTACTGATAAAGATCAGCTTTAAAACTTTAAATAACAGTTTTTGTAGTGATAGGAATAGGAAAGATGTTCAAACAAATCTGTTTGATCAGGGTGGCCAAGGAGAGGCTTGATTCATCTGCATGGGACACAGAAGAGTTGTGGCTGGAAGGCATCTCCAGCTTCCCTGCTCAGAGTATGTTCAATTACAGTGGGTTACTCAGGACTGAGTTTTGAACATCTCTGAGCAATCTCTGCTACTGTTTGTTCACCCTTGCAGTAAAAGAAACCATAGGGAGGTGGTGGTTTTTTTATGTTCAGATGGAATTTCCTGGAATTCAGTTTATGCCCATTGCCTCTTGTCCTGTCACTGGGCACTACTCGGAAGAGCCTGGCTTTATTTATTCCCTGACTTTGGGAATTCAGCCAAATCCCCCTGAGCCTTTAGGCTGACAGCCTCTCCTCCTAATATCACAGATGCTCCAGTCCCCTAAACTTTTCCCTGGCCCTTTACTAAATTCACTGCAGTAAATCCATGTCTCTTGTACTGGGAGCCTACTACCACTGGACCCTGAACTCCAGATGTGTCTCACCACTGCTGAGTGTGGAGGATGGATCACCTCCCATGCATGACCTGCTGGCAATGCTCTGCCTAATGCAGCACAGGAGGCTGCTTTTTGCCAGTAATACAAAACCTTTTAAGATTTTATTATTTTTTTTTTATCTGGGGCAATCAGTGGACATTATAAAGTTATGCTGCTCCAAATAAAACCAGAATTTATTGTCTGACAAAATACTGTAAGTAGTTTTAAACTGGTAGTAATTTTTAACCTAAAAGTTCTGGATCAATATAAATCAATATGTTGAAATGCTACAAGAAAAACAAAAGCTGAATGAAAAATTAGAAAAAAGGCTTGTACTTTTTCCATCTGTAATGTATTCCATGTCCACATTTTTCTTTTCTTCCTGTTTGCACTCATTACAAGAATACATGTCCAAGAGCATTAGACACATACATAGATTTAATAATAAAACAATATATTAATCCTATTGAAGTGCCTAATTTAGGCATATAATCACCTTAAATTCCTCTCCAGATAATGGAAAGATGCAAATGGCAATAATGAAGAGGTCTGAGAAGACCTGGAATGCCATCTGGATGTACTTACTTCTCTTTTTGTTGCTTTATATGTGTGTGCATGTATACATAGGTAGGTATGTTAGCACATGAGCTGGAGTCCAAGAATGCTCCAAACCAGCATCATGGTTCAGTGTAAAACATGCAAGGCTATATGATTAATCATGGAGGGATTTAAAAGCTGGGGAGATGTGGTGCTGAGGGACATGGTTTTACAGTGACCTGGCAGAGCTGAGTGAATGGTTAGAATTGTTGATCTTGAAGGTCTCTTCCAACCAAACTGATTCTGTAATATATCAAATGTACAGGTAAGTTCCTGGTAAGACCCCACTCTATGAAGCAAAGCTTAGGGGTGATCTTACATGCAAATCTTAGGGCTGTACGTGCTGAGAACATGACCTGGCTCACTGCTGTCATTTCTATATGCAGCTGACCACCAACTGAAAACCTAAAGTACTGAGCTGGTACATGGTATCAGGTGTGCTGGTAGTTGGGGAATTCATTTGCAAGTACTTTGCTCAGAGGTACCAATATCTATCCGTGTCTGACAGTAATGCTGATGTTCATCTCACCTCAGAGCTTGTTTGTAGTAACTGTTAAGAGATTGGAAGTGACTGTGACAGAGTGCGGTGGAGAAATACACACTATATTCATTAGCAGAACTTTTGGCCAGAAGCTGAAAAAGTGGAAAAGCAGACTTCACTGTTGATAAATTGCAGAGCAGTCTAACAGCATTGTTAACTTCCTTTTGCAGTGACACGGGTCTCCTGAGTGCTTCCAAGGGCTTCCTGATTATTTTTCCTGGCATCTGTGACTTAAAGCAATCACTTGCTTGAAATGCATGTTGGCAGGTCTGCCTTGCCCTTGTGCTGGTTTTCATTAGGAGTTTACGTAGGAAAGGTAAGTGGACTTCCCAACAAAACAGCACAAATGGAATTTACAACCTTCCATCCAAAGAAGATATATAAAAAGGTTATTATTCTCACAGCAAATGAATTATTTTACCCAAACAGCAGCAAGCCAAAGCCGGTATTTATAAAATGACCGCTGTGACCATGTCTCCATTTGTTTGCCTTGCTAAATCCATTTTTATTCATAACTTGGATTCTGTGTTATTGATAAATATTTTCTTTTGGTAATTTGGTATAGTGTTTTTTCTGGAAATTTTTTCTTCTGAAACCACTGATGACAACTAGTATTTAAGTCAATTATTCTGTTCCCCTTGGGAAACTGCTGTAGAAAGCAAGGACTGACTTTTAAATTTACAGGAACGTTGAGACAAATTTGCCAATACTCAGCTTGTTTTCCAGAACTGACCTTTACATTCTGCTTTGATTCCAGTGCTTTTTTGGGTTTTACTCTTGCTTTTGAAATGACCTAAATCCACGTGCAAGGCCTTAGTTATCCTCCACATTCAAAAATTGTTGCTGGCACTAAGGATTATGCAAACTGTGGTGCCTATTTCATTCTGTTGAAATTTTTCTCAGAAAAGTCAAACAACAAAAAGAAAAAGTAGAATGTTTGAAGGTAATTACTTGTGATGATGACTACTCTCCTCAAAATACAGATAAAAGGGTGGGGGTTTTTTTCTGAACTATAAAATAACTTTGTTGTGATTTAACATTCAGTAGTTCACCCTCTCTTGTGTCTACAGTGTTTTCAGGGTTTTTAATTTAACACTGTCCACTTGAGCGTTTTCCCTCATGTGCTTTCTGGTGAATAAATAAATTAAACAAATAATGTAAGTGGTTCTTAAAATGCCACCATTCTGGTTAAAACTTTTAATTTTGCTAAGTGATTTCTCACAGTAATCTGTGGAAGGGGTGTTACATAGGATGTGGGATTTTCTTAAAAGCTGACTTGCTGCATAACTTCAGAGTATTGTCTGTATATGTCACTCTTTCAAGAAGTTCTGAATTTATAAAAAGCTTTCTTAGAACTTGGAGTATAAAAGAACTTTGGGACTGCTAATGAATTCAAGAGTAAAAAAAGTTATTCTACCTCCATTTATATGCATCTGTTCAGTAGATTATGACAAATCAAGTCAGATTATGCATCTGGCAAATTTAACTTGTGCTCCTTTCAGAAAATACACAATCATATTACATTCTCTCCTTTTGCCAGGTTCTCCTGACCCTCTTGTTTTTGTGGTTCTGGGTTTTGTAGCTTCTTTTTGGAAGGCTTCTTGCGGCTTGCTGGGGCTTTTTAGTTTGTTTTTTTTAGAATAAAGGTGTTGTGGGCACTTTCATCAAGTTCTAAACACCACAGAAAATAGTCTGTTGCTTTGTTTCTGGCTAAGTGCTTTTGGGTGCAAGATCATCAACTTTATGTCAGGTTTAACAAATTAATTTTTGCCAGGAAAGCACCAGATTTATTTTATAGAGAAATCAATTGGTTACTTTTAGTCTTGTTTCTAGCCAGGGTCACTGGTGCCAACAGGGTCAGCATAGGCACTTTGCTCAGACACTCTGCCTGGCCTGTACAACTGCTTCTAACATCAGGTGGATGTTGAACTGCCTCTGCTTTTGGTATATCTGATGTTAGGCCATATCAAGGTCATTTCATGTCAGTGCAAATATAATAGGCGCTCTGCACTTGACTAATTTTGCTTTGATGCTGAATTGGAGCTGTGAACTGAGGGTTGCAGACTATCCCAATGTATCTAGTAATCCTCTGTTCAACTTTAAAACAACAAAACCCAAATAAAAACAAACACACAAAACCCAAACAACAACAAAAAAACCCAATAATAAACCCCCCCAAAATCCAAAACAAAGCAGAGGGCAGATTATCTTCTCCTAGTCATCTTCTGTAGTTCATGTGATGCTCCAACATTAAATGTGAAAAGCAGCTTCCTCGTGCTGCCTGCTGTAAAGCTTCATGGCAACAGAACGTGGTAGTCACAGCCTTCGTCATTACTTCTGCTCTGAAAACCCATAGAGGCTTAGGACTGGTTGGTTTTTCACTGAGAGATTGTGATGTGAGGGTGTGAAATTACCACAGGAGATCTCAGTGGTGATTCACAGGGATAAGCTTTCTACTGTATCAGATGTTGGACTTAGGCCATAGTTTGGTGGCATATGATACCATGGGAGTTTTTTCCTAATAGCATCTAAGACTGGGTCTGAACATTCTGGTAATTAAATGTCTGAATTGGATATAAAAAAGTTGGACTTCATTGCTGCGAATCAAATATGGTCACTCCAGATATCCTTCCTGCTCCTCTGATTTCACAGAGCTCTGTGCTGTTGTATAACAACTCTTCGTACAACGTTTCTGCCTGCTTTGTACAGAATGATGACAGGTTTTAGGGCTGCACTTTGCTCTGTTAATTTATGTACTACTACATTTTTGGCAGATCAAGTATTCTTCACTTTCATTCTTAGTGTTCCCTTTTGGCAGCAACAACACTTCAAAGGTAAACTCTTTAAGTGCATAATGATTCCTTGGGACGGAAGATGTTACAGATATATGATATGAAAACATCATAGTTAAATGCTTTAATAGCATAATTTTCAAACTCCATAAAGGGTGCTGAAAAAAGAGAAGGTATTTCAGTTTAACATAATACAACCAAACTCTTAAGTTGTTTCATTGACATTATCCATTATCCCCTTCTCTTAGAAATTTCCTTGAAATTCTTCCTCTGTTTTGTTAGTGTGGAAATTAAGTTCTAGGTTGTGAAAATTATGTGAAGCTTAAACCTGAGAAGAATTCTCTGACAAGTATAATTCACTTGTAGATTAATCAAACCTGAGACAAGCAAAATCCCGGGGTGTTTTGTGACGACACTACATGATCTCTGCTCCTTTATGTTCTTTTTGACAAAGTGGATTACCTCCAGTATGCATATGTTCCTCCATTAACCTGGAAAATGAGGAAGAATTTAAAGGAGTATCTAAACCTCACCTTAGATGAGAGAATATGCAATGAATTTAGAGACAAACATAACTCAAATGGTCTTAATCTCCAGAACATACTGTAAGAAGTGTTATAGTAGATAGTTGACACTGTTATTGTTGACATCATGCTTTATCTTGTAGTGTTATTAAAACCTGTGTGTAAGAGGTTGAAATACTGTAGTAAAAGAAAGGTGTCTCCAAAGGAAAAAAAGAGATGCTACTGAGACCTCTGTCATGTACTTCCTATAAAAATATGAGGATAGCTTCTAAAGGTGTCAGAAACTTACAGGAAAAGATTTTCATAGGCAGAAGATATTAAAGTGAAGAAATCTGTGTTTCCATTCATTGTTTAGCACAAGTGATAAACAGCCATGCACTTCTGTTATTTCATCATGAATTTAAAAAAAATATAAGTCATAAGGGCTAAATGTCTTCAGATGGAGAGGATGTAAGGAAAGAAATAATTTGTTTGTACTGCTCTGGCATTCTTAGTCCCAGCTGCAGTAGCTGCCCAGCTGTGGCAGTTATGATCTGACAAATCATATGATCAGAAACTGTCCTTCTTTGTAATATTTAAATCCTGAGCTCTGCACTGTGGTCTTTAGTGTTTAACAGGTGTGACTGTGGGTGGGATTTGGTTTGCTGCTTGTTTGTCGGTTTGTTGGTTTTTTTTAACAGTCTGTAGGATGTAATATTTTTATGCAGCACAGAATTATCAGCCAAATGTGTTTGCATGCAGCTAGTAAGAATGCACACCTAATGCTTTTCAAATGGTACTCCCATCATCTGCTTTAAATGATTAATAAGCACAAGCTGAAAATAGCACCACATTTACCTCATGTTTGCATGATTATTTTGGTAAACATTTCATTCAGGCTCTCTCTGCTGTCTTTCTAAGCATTGTCAAAAGGAAATGTTGCTGTTTTTGATTAGTGTTTGTCAGTTTGTTTGATCTTAGTGATGACCCAGAGAGATGTAGCAGGTGAAAACACCAGAAATGTTGATTCTCTGTTGACAGTAACTGTGTGGTTTAAGAACAAATGAGAAAAATAATCTAGATGCTTGCAGAACGTTTCTATTTTTTTCCAGTGTTAGTAACTGAGCTGGGTGGGAACTACAAGTGTGTGACTATTCTTAATGGGCTTGTCTGAAAGTGCTAAAAAATATGGTCACAGCCTCTCCTGGTTTAAAATGAGTTAGAAATAATTTTAAGACATATGGAGGGATTTGTGCCTTTGTCATGTTGGCTGTCCTACTTTTTCTTTAAGTCCTTGGTGAGATAAGGTTAAGACTGGAATTTAAATGGTGTTAAGGAAGAAGCTCAGATAGTAATCAGAATATAATTAACAGTGTATCACCTCTCAATCAGGACTGACCAGTGCTGCTATTCACCAATAAAAACTGGTGGAAGATTTCCAGTTTTCCAAGTAAAATGCTAGTGTTGTTTGCTGTGGCAGTCTTTAGGTGTGATGTGTACACCAAATAAAAATCCATCCCATCTAACACTTTTTGCTGCTCTTCAAAATTCACTCTATTTCAGTTCAGCTTCGGAGACATTTGGTAACTGGTTTAACTCTCTTGTGTTGAAAAGATTATATGACACAGCAGAACCGTTGTGAATTTCTGTTTAGGCCTGTAGTTAAGTACCTAGCACTAACTACTCTGGCAACCGTTCAAAGATGCCATCCTCTTTTTGGCAATGTTGTGAGGAATAATATCTTCAAATCTACATTGTGGAGTTTTGATTTTTGATTTTTTTTATGCTTTTTTTTTTTTTTTTTACTGGTTTTCTAATACTGGAGTGTTAGTTTTTCAGTTTATAGATCATCTGTATGTGGTGCTTTCTTCAGAAAGTGAAAATTTTTCAAGAGGTCCTGTGTCCTAGGGTGGGACTCTCCATCTCCCAGAATCAAGGTCAGTCTTCCTTTGCGATTTTTGAAGAATTCTGACTAAATTTTTTGAGAATTCTGACTAACAGTGAGTCTTAAGAAGAAGAAAAAACAAAAAAAGTGATGATGGTAAACCTTTGCTACTGACAGACGCGATTAAACCCCTCTCGCTGAGGCCGGGGCTTCCCTCACCTGCTTGGCGTCTCCACGCAGTTCCCACCAGGGCTCTGATATCTTGCGAAGGTGAGAGGCAAATTTTAAGGTAGTAGCTAGAACGGTATAAAACTGGGGCTTGGAAGTATGTGTGTTTGTGTCCCTATACCACCCTATGGTGCCCTTTTCGCGGCCCTCTAACCCCCGCCGCGGCGAGGCCGTGCGGGGTGCCCCGGGCACGAAGCCAGGGCCGAGGGGCGCGCCCACCACCCCGGAGCAGCTGGTCGCGGCGCCGGCCTCTCCCCACTGAGGGGAGCCCCAGCCCTGCCGCCGGAGGTGAAGCTCCGCTGAGGGCCGGCACCTCAGCGGGGAGGGGAGAGGCGCTGCCCGCCCGCCTCCCCCCCAGGGCTTTCCTGCTCGCCGCGGCCCCGCTAAGTCTGTCGGTGCGCCGCCGCTCACCGCAGCGCAGCGGCCCGGCGCAGGAGGGAGGCGCCGTGCGCGGCCCGACTCCCCGGGCGCCGCCGCCGAGGGGACAGCGGCCGCCTCCGCGCTCCCGGAGGCTCTGCTCCGCTCGTCTCGTCTCCGCTCGCCGGCTCCGGTAGGA
>JANHGL010006621.1:6319-17581 GCA_024611195.1 Ceyx melanurus
GCTAACAAGTATATATATATACATATATATATATATATATATATATATATATAAAAGTATATAAGTACCTCCAACCAGAGAAAGTCAACAATTATAATCCCATTTGTGTTTCTAAAATTTGAAATTCTTGTTTAAAAGTACTTCTGCAGAGAATTTCAGAAGTCTTGGCCACACATATGTGGGGCTGACAGCTCATTTCATTCCTGATCTCTTCCAAGAAAAAGAAATCTTTTTAATAGGTTGTTTGGTTTTGGTTGTTTTGTTATTTGTTTTGTTGGTTTTTTTTTGTTAGTCTTCAAAATCAACAAATGTATGCAGGAATTTCTAGTGCCATGCTCAAATTATTTAAAGATTACCTTGAGTGTATTCTTTTCCTAGTGGTTCCACTTGCATTTGTTAAGAGTATGATGTTATCTTGCTAAACAGATCACTATGCCACAGGCCACATACAAATGAGAGAAAAACATATATATTTTGGATAGTCAACCTGCTTCTGTCTTGGTGTTCAGAGACAAATTAATTTGCAAATCTAAGTTTCATTTTACCTCTACACATAAGAGCAGCTCTCCAGGAAAGCTGGATGTTGTGGCTAGTTCTACAACTACTCTTTTAAAGAAAAATGTTATTCTGCTGATATCAGAACATGTGAAACAGTGAATTTCTGTATGAACAAGTCCTGGCCAAAAACAACAAAAGAAAATAAAAAGTTTTGAAAAAAACACTTTAAATGTTTATAAATTCTAATCCTCAGCACATGAATAAATACATCTGACAAACTGCAGAGTACCTTACAAAGGCCTTTCCCAGCCTTTCTAATTTGAATTAAATTATGTATGTAGTGTTTAAAAACTGTTCATCTTGCCAATGTTACCATTATTTGTAAAAGGGAAGGGCAGATAATAAATTATAATTTTCCTATTAATCACCTGTAAATAATTCATTCAAGGAAGAATGCATCCTCAAATTACAATAATTGGTTGAAGAAAAAAAATAAATTTCTGTCCTTGGCAAGAACACTCTTGGAGTTTGCTGTGCAAGTTCATTAATATTATGCTGAAATCAAACAATGTATATGCTGTGGTGTAGATTGCCCAAAATCTACAGATGTCAACATACATGCTGATTTCTAATTTTTAATTAGGTATCAGACTTCCTCATTAATGTCTCAGCAATACATTAACTTATTATTTTAATAAGAATCCATTTCTTATGGCAGTGTTAGTAACAAAGTTCTCTCTGGAATATTTTTATCTTTTAGTAGTCACAGCATACTTGCTCTAAAATTTTGCTGAATCAGACCTTTGGTGCAACAGACTAGCATGGCCCTGAAAATGCTGTGAGTGAGAGCTCATGAGAATACTTCTTATTTCATAAGATGTTTCAAATTATTATGAAATTTGTTTGCTGCAAACAGACTCATAATTTATTTAACTTCCTGGTCACTAGTTACTCTAAAATAAAACAGAAGAAAATCTTTGTTCTAATACACTTATCACATTTCTTTTTCTCACAATCAGTATTTTTGCTCAGATAATTGTTAGGGACAGCTGAAATAGTGGTTGGGTGTGATACAGGGCTAAAACAAAACAAGGCAGTTTTCATAAATGGGCAGCACCACCAAATGGTCATAACTGAATAGAAAAAGCCAGGCAGAGGGAGACACATCACATCATCAGCATTGTTCCATTTGCATTAGTCCCCAGAGGGTGCAAATTTCAGGGGATGGGTTTAGAAAGGCTATGAAAAGCCTTGTCATGAGATATTACAGAGAATATCAGTGAGAGTGCCCTGGAATGGCAGCTGACCAGGAAGGCAACACTGCAATCTGGCACTAACACATTTGATTGGACCGATTATATAGCTATTGCCACCTCCCTTCAGGGGAGAAAAATAACACACTGCACTTTATAAGAAGATCTTACAAAATTCACAGTTTATGGTTAAGGCTTTTGTCCTTTCTTAAATTAATTTGGATGCACCTTCAGCAGACTTTTTTACCTTATATTTATAGGAGAAAAGATATTTTCTAATAGAGATCAGAACAATTTTCACTAAGGAGAATGTTTATCATGTGTTTACATACATAAATAGGATGGTCTCATATTTACTTAGGCTGAAAGTCCACTCTCCAAAGTTTTAAAATACGATATACAGTGTGTGACAGATCTAGCATGCTCCATTTAAATTACATACAGACCAACACAAATTTTAACTTATAAATTAATCAACTAATTAAATAAATGAAATATCGGACACATTTATTAATGTTTTAAAAAAAAAAAGTTTCAAAAAACATATATAATTCAAAAGCCTCCAAAATATGTTATTTCAAATGCCAGCTGAAGTGTCAAAATGTGCCTTTGCAATATCCAGTTCCTAAGATTACCAGACCCTTGCAAAAGCCATTTTTCTTTCTACAGTAGTTGGGTGGAAGGTCCAAACCTGATAGATGACTATCAATGATGTCAAGTATGGTATTCAGCATATCAGCAAAAGCAATTCTGAGTTATTATATCTCATACAGAACTGGGAGTAATTCAGGTAAACATTACAGGATTTATATAATCATCTAATGCAGAGGTATCTGTCCAAATCAGCTCATCTGCTTATTTCTAAGATACATTCACATTGCACGGTTATTATACCAAATGAAAAAAAAGGACTGGTGCCATTTTTACTAAAAGAGACACGAAGATGGGAATTTCTACAAACTTTCTCTCCACCTAAAATGATTTATGTTTTACCTCATTTCCTAAAAGGGCGTTTAGACAGGCTTCAGATGCATCACAAATGGCAGTAAGGTCATGTCCTCCCTCCAGTGCCAGCACAACACGGCCATCCGCTAGCTTCAGCAACTGCTTGGTGAGGTGACCAAAACCTAGTATTCAAATACAGTAGTGCAAATCATTAAAGTGAACAGATACTATTGGCATATTTCACATCTGCTGCATGACAATTATAGGAAACTCACAGATACTGCACAGGGAGCATGGGATATACAGAGACAATTATCCTGTTTCTGACCATGGCCCAGACCAGATGCTTTGGAGTTAGGTAGATGGAATTTTGTATGAGGCAGATGTGAGATAATGTCTTTTATTCTGATTCCTAATAGCTGGAGATTAGTTGCAATATGAGTTTGTCTCTCTTTTTACCATTGTTAACCATTATCACCCTGAATTCTCTTTCTATTTGGACATCAATGTAACATATACCCACGTTACTTAGAGAGATCTGACAATAACCTTGATCACTTATGGTATCAATATGAAAATAATATTTGTAGTTAAAGTATGATACAATAATTAATTGAATTTTTCAAATGATATAATCAATGCTTTATTTGTGAATTACTTCTTTCTGTGTAATTGGACTTTGAGTATAATGTACAACCATGGGCTGAAAAAGAGTGGAAACTACTTTTTAAGCTTACCTCTTAGCTCCATTTTCAAGTGTTTTCAGAAGCAGCACTAACAACTAGATCACTTATTTTGATTCAAGGTTTTGGTAGAACTTGAAACTGTCCAGATCTTTGCAGACATGTCTACCAGTTTCGCTCACTAAAGAACAACATTCTCAGCAATTCTGCACCACAGCCAAAAATGATGGTACTTCATTTTATGTGGTGATCTAGAACTACATAACCACTAGCACAAAGTTTTCATCTGTCATTCAAGAAAAATTCATCTATTTCATTTTTACTGGGAGAAAAATGCATGAAAAATGTTAATTTGGAGAGAAGTTTTGTGGTAGTTTCCTAGGACAGCTACAGCCTGATGAATCTCCTTTAAGTGAATTATGATAATCAAAGCTCTGAAACTGTTGAAGGTAAATACTCATCACCATAAGTCATTCTTAACTTTTCCACTTGGTCTTTTCTATTTGTTCTACTGATGGTCATCACTACTCATTCCAGTGTGATTCATGCCCTTAAAGAAAGCATTTAAAAGGTACCTGCTAAAGCCTGGGGCTCATTAAGGACAGGAAAATCACAGCTTTTTACTATGTTCCAGTGAGAAAGGTTATAAAAAATTAAAAATTATAACTACTAAAAGCATATTTTCCAGAGAAATTCTCCAAGACACAGCCTTTTAATGACTGATCTGGAAAACAAGCACTCTCACACTTTTGTTTGCTTCTTAGGACTTGTTAAGCACATGCCCAATTTTTTTTTAGAATAAGGACTTCAATGATACCAGATTTGGTTTAGTTGTTCAGACAAAAAAGAAACTCTAAAACCCAAACTCCTCTACTTGCCACTTAATCTACAAATAATCAGATAACAATTGAGGTGAAATATTATTTCCTTAAATCACTCCACAATCTTCTGTACCCTCTAAGAACTGCAGGTTTGATTCTAACAAAGTAACTACACTGTGGTTCAAATTACATTTAGTGCTCAAAACCAAATAAAACCTTAAACTCTCATTTCAACTCAACCTTTCCTTATGAAAAAAAAAAAAGACCAAATTTAGACAGGATAATAAAAGTGAAGGAAGGAGTGGAATGAGGATAACCTTTGATCTTCAGCCAATTTCTATTTTCTTTTACCTACAGGATTTATTTTTGTCTTCATGTTACACACGTGATCTTCAGATTCATCAGAAGAGAGTGCCAACAGCACAAAGTGAGTCGTGCATACCACGTTTAGAGGAAATGAAGAAGAATGAACAGACTCAGACTCCCCATATCTACAACTCACCCTTTGGGTCTGTGAGAAATCCAACATCCCTTTTAAGACCCCATTATCCTTCATATTACACAGCTTCTGTGAAGAAAGGCAAGCTCTACCATGTTTCCCCTGTACATTGAGAAAATTTTGTATGACCACAACTATTACTACTGCCAGACCTTAGTTTTCTGAGTTATGATTGGCAATAAAAATCAAGACCTTCACAATGCCTTTTTCTTCTAGAGGCAACCATACACAATATCACTTGTAGACACTTAAAGTTAGTTTGTCTACTTGGTTTCCTAATGAATTTCCTGTTAATGTTATAATAATCCACACTGGCTGAGTCCAGATGCAATGAGCCATACAGAAAGCATCTTTCCCAGTAGAGATCACAGTAACAAGATGATATGTTGCCAAATCCATTCAACATGATGGAACCTTTTCTTGAGAACAATGATCTTGGAAACATAAAGGTGACTTTCTAGAATGGAGGAAATAACTTTAGCAAACAGTACCAGCACTGCCAGTGGCCAAATGAGCTGTGGAAATTCTTAACAAAAACTTGGATCCTGTGCCACTGCAGCAACCTAAGAAAGGTATTAGCTTTCTCAAGCAAACCCCCTGTAGTGCAGAAGTAAAAAATGGAAATAAAGGAATCCCAGACAAGTAATGGTTTTAAGATAGGCTGTAGTTCATGCCAAATAATTAAGAAAAACAAAAAGAAAATAGTACCAAGCACCATGAAAAAGACTAAGTCATCTCCAGTGATACAAGGAGATCAATCACATATTTGACACCCAACTGACCAACTCTACTGTGAAAAAGGAATCAGACAAGCATTTTGAAACCTGCATCTTCCAACTCACATGAATTCCTAGAATCAATCATTCTACAGTGCCTGCTGAAAAAGGTGCCAGCTGTGATGCTGGCTTTAAAAGCTGTTTTCACTTTGGATTTGCCATATTCTAAAACCACCCTTTCACAGTGGTGCATAACAGTTACAGATTAGTGGCATTTTAGAGAAACAGAAAAAGTACAGTTATAAGTTGGAAAGTCATGTTAAGACATCACTTCTTGCTATTAATTCCAGCCTTACATAGGCAATGCTTCTTTGAGGCTGCAGGTGTTTTCAGGCCATTTAGAGTCTGAGTGCCTGACTCAGTGACAGACACCTATTAATCAGGGTTTTAGCCACAAATTTAATATAATTTTAGCCACAAATTTAATTTTTTAATCCACAATTTAACCACAAATATTGGCAGTGTCCACAATTATTTGGGTCCATAAACATGAGTAAAAATGTCAAATACTAATAATACAAAAAAGTATTTAAATATCCAACCATTTCATTCAATGATTTGCAAGTGAGAAAAGATTGCACATATAGGGACATTTCTTAAATAATCTTGTAATGTGCTCAGTGAATTTGTACTTCAGAGAAGTAGTAGAATTTTTAAATATTAGGCTCATGCAGTGTGCCAGGTAATTGTGAACATGGGTCTGTGTCAACTATTATTTTCATAATTTCTGAAATTTAATGTTAAAAGTACCTGTTTCCTTCACAGATCCAATATTTAGGCATCTAGGGTAGAATTTGCAAAAGCATTTTATATTCTTTTTGCTATGAACCTATTAAAAGCAATGATAAACCTATTTACACAAGAAAAAAACACTAAAACACTAATAAGTAATTCTGAAAATAATATATATTGTGGGTTCACAATTGTGCATGTAACCAAAAAAAGACTAAATTAAAATTGAAATCATTATAAACCCTGTTATCTATTGGAGAATGGTGATATATAGGAGCTCTATTTGCTAACCTTTGAAGTAAAAATATAATATTTTAAACAAAAACATAACATGTACTTTTTAAGTATACCTTTTTCACTCTTACTGATATTAGGCACCCAGCCTTATATAATGAAATATTCTATTGTTTGTTTGTTTTTGTTTTGTTTTTTTATTTTCCTTTTGTAACAGCCAATCTCCCTCCTTCCAATCTCATTTCTAGTTGTGCCAAAGGGCAAGGAATGACATAGGTGAGTTTTCTGCCTCGTTTCATCAAAGTCACTCTACCTGGACTAAGTGAAAAACTAAAATATTAAACCCTATTAAAATATAATCATTATTTTAGTTATCTCCTTTTGTTTTTGAAGTATCCTTACTGTGGCACAGAGAGCAGGTAAACCACCTCTTAGCCAGGACAATTCTCCAGTGGCCTCATCACACAAATGTGTTGTATATTTCAGCTAAACAGAGTAAACCTAAGAAACAGAGTTTGTATGTACAGCCTCCTGTATTGAGAAAGAACCATTTGAGAATGAAGAAAACTTCTGAATGTAATTCTTTTTTAATCCTTTCATGAGAAATGGGGAAAGGAACCATCTGGGGTACACTCCCAGGCAGAACTTTGCATAAACAGTCATACACAAAACAGAATTTGCTCACCAGCAAGCGTGCAAACACCCAGTTAGTGAGGACGAAACCTGTCTCAGCAGAAGACAGACTCCTCCAATCTCCCTCCCTGTGCATGAGCAGAGCAGGTGTCTCCTGCACACTCATTTTTGGGGTGACAAGAGGCTGAGCAGACAGTGGTGCTGGCTGTTGCTCAGGGGAGCCCAGGGGAGGTGGCTGGGGGAGGAACAAGGTCACAGCAACAGCTGAAGGGCTGTCAGAGCTATGGAGTGATGAGGAAAGTCTCAGCTCTCTCAGCTTCAGCATCTTCTGACACAATCCAAAGCTAAATTACAGTCAGAGTTCTGGCGAGTTTCTCTGGCTACTCCTCAGAGCAGCCTGGAGAGGAATACATGCAAAACACAAAACTCCAGGCTCTGCCCTGGACCTCCAAGCATGTATTTCACTATTATTTACTATTTAATCATGCCATTACTCTCTGATTTACTTGAGAATGTGTTTTCCTCTCATTAAAACTCTTGCACTGATCACTGCCAAGAGTTCTACCCACCAGTGTTTTGTGCTCCCTCCCTGTGGTTCCTTCATGACTCTTTGATTAATTTTCATTGATATTCCTCCAACAATAGCATCTAAAATTAAATGGGTCAGTTTTTACATAACTTCCTGAGTCACCAGTCTACGTGCCCCAAGTAAGTACATCCATACAGGAGTCAAGTGATAATTTAACCTTCCAACACTGGCAGGAGCTTGGAACATTTTGCAGAGCTTGTGTTCTGTGATAAGTGAATGTATTTGCTTCTCAGGTTCTTAATTCAGGACCTTTTATTCAGTCAAAACATAATTTGGATTAAGTCAGAGGTTTGACTCAGTTGGGAGGATACATCCCTGAATGAGGGGGAAAGGAAGATTTTAATGCCAAAGACATTCTTATGGAAAACATTTTCCAAATAGCTGAAATTATGAATGTTAGTATTGAGATACCTGAATTTAAATAGTAGAGATCTGACCTCCAGGCATTAGCTGCTTATTTATTGCTTTTAATACCAGAGAAGAAAGCTCAGTAACACATCAAATTACATGTCTCAAGAAGGCATTTAATTTAGATTAAATTAGACAGTAATTGTACATTAAATAAATACCAATGGTCTCAGGAACACATTTTTTAGGGATTAACAGTTTCTGTAATAGATGGTTTTATTGCATGCCCATTAGTTCTACAGTAATATGTTTTTCAAAATGAAGTGCTTTTTAGCAGCTACATTGAACATAACTTATTAAATTACTATTAAAGTAAATATTTAAGGATAGTTAGGCTGCCTCTTCAAAAGCCAAATAATGCAAACCTGTCTCCCTACAGGATAAAGTCACCATAACAGTAGGAATACTTAGCAAGGAATACTTTTGTACCCTGTATTATCAAGCAGGGGGGATTCTGCATCCTTCAGGAAAGGCCATAGTGCCATACAAAATTATGATGATGTCTTTAGAGCTGTTACAGTGCTGGATTCAAAGGGAAAATATTCAACCACAGATTTCAGCTGCCAAAATCAAGGCATGAACCTTTGGATAGTCCCAAAACTGTCTGGATGTTTTCAGCCCTGTTCTTACCAGCTATGTGCTCCATGACTTGTTTTTTCTAAGTTTCATCCCATTTTCTTCATCTCCACTTCACTTCACACCTGGCCCAAGGGATAAATTCTCCACTGTCCTGCCATTATGCCCCTCTTTTATTTTGCTTCCTATTTAATAAATCCTCTATTAAGAAATGCTGACCAGGAAGCAAGATTGTCCATCCCACAGAGTTCTTAATTATTTTTTTTTCATAAATATTTAGTTTTCTGCATCAGAAAGTAGAACCCAAGAGAGGAAATGTAGAACTACAAACTGCAAGGTGGCATTTCAGAATCTTGGATTCAGAACTATCTGGAAAAGGCTGTTGCTTTATATGGATGGTGAGGGGATTCTCTGGGGAGTTTGAGGGGCTTTCATTTTATTTTCTTTTTTCTTTTCCCCAGAGATTAAAAATCCTTTGAAGGGATTCTATGGGGATAGTGTATCAGACTGATAATTATCTACTGAAAATGTCCCACTTGTGAAATCTGCCAATCTGATAGTGCAAGAAATAGTACTGTTATCATGATAACTTCTTCCAAATCTGATCAAGTTGCCTACTTTAAACTGATTCAAAATATATGCATCTGATGTTACAAGTTACAGATTATTATATCTCCAATTTTGAGTCTAGACTCAGTAAGGGGTTGGCTAGAAAACAAGACATGGGAGAAAAAAAATAATTCCAAGTATGAAGAATTTGTTTCTAATCCACCCTGGAATGAAAATCAGATCCTACTATTGACTATCCAAATAAATCAGTAAGCTTGATTAAGTTTGGATAAGTTTATTATAATGCTACTGCCTATAAAATCAACTTGACACATTTTTAAAATACGAGGGGCAAAGTTTCTGCTGTTATAAATGAGTAGAGCTGAAATGTGGGCACTGAGTTATGACTAAAAACAATCTGATGGGAAGAGCTAGGCTTTTTTTTTTTTCTTTTTTAACAGATGAAAAGCCAAGTCAGTTAATTTTGAATTGACCCCAGAGACTAACTCAAAGTATCTGATTTAAAGTCCATCACTCACAAGCTGAGAACTGACTGCCATTTTCTGAAGATGGTCTACAAAATTCTGCCAAGAAAAGCAGCATGGACTAAATGATCTCTCCAACTCACACATTTTCTCAGAGTCTCCAAATTAAGGCTCTCACTTTATTTGCAGTCAGTTATTGACCCTGCCACATCAACATATCACATTAAATTAAGGGCTAGTTCCTTAGCCAATATTAATCAGCATATACCATTATCTAAAGACATGGCCTCCAGATGTGGTTCATTCATCATTCCAAGATTAGGGTCATGGATACAATAAGCATATCAGGGATGGGCTCTTGTAGGTGGAAAAACTTGAGGTAGTCTATTTCCCCAACAATTAGGCATCAATTCTCCTCGTGAACTCACTATTAGCATCAGAGGTCTAGTGCCCCTCAGGATTTGAATCACGTTGTTTAATAAACATCATTTTCCAGTATCAGGAGGGAATAAGGCAGTGCATTTCTAAGGGATTACTGAACATCTCAAGTAGTTACTCTCCCTCTGGCCTTGTGCCCATTAACCTCACCTGACATATGCTATAATCACTCAGAAATGCACTGCCTGTCACCACTTATTGAAAAAGGTAATGTGTAAAAATCACTAAAGGAAATGGTACTGAAACTAGTTTGGTGTCTGACTCCTTATAGTCTTCTGATTAATTGCAATTTCCAAGTAAAATAATTGAGCAACTTTCTATTTTGCTGTTCTACTACCAAAAAAAATGCGTTAGAATTAAAGATTTGATTCTGACCCACACAACAGTCCCTTTGTCTTATTATTATTATTTTCATAATATTAAAAGGACACACAAATGCCATAAAATGGCAAATAAAACCCCTCAAATAAACCCCCCTTTACCTATATCCAGGTAAAGGAAAATATAACTACCATTTGAATGACATAGGTGGCTCTATTCAGCCTTCTTCCCCAACAGACATGTCATGTCAGAACCTTGTCACTCATATTATTATACAGCAGAGTTTGCAAGAGCCTTAATCTGCAGAGGAGCTCAAGAAAAGATGATGTGAAATTGCATGGGCCTTAGGAGAGGGCAGGACTGACATAATCTTCTTCTGATTCACAGGAGGTGGGAAAATGTAAAAAAAATGTTGTATTTTTAATTATTTTACTTTCTCAGAATGAAATATATGACTTATCTTCATCACTGAAGAATGAAAGTAAGGATGTGGCATTTTTATTGTATTTTGTAGGGTCATGCTCAGCTGCTGGGTGAATGAGAAGGCTTCGTGTACAACACAAATTGTGATCTGGAACAAGTTATTTGGAATAGGAGTGGCCTTTTTGTTTCCCAAGAAATCTTCCCCTTGGAAACACATATGAGAATATTTTCTTAGAATATCAAATATCTCATCCCTGTCTTTCCAGTCTTCTGACATATAGCTCTTAAAGAGACCCTCTGTGAGTTTCTGAAGCCAAGTGAGGACCCCTTAATTAGTGCTTGTGAACTAGTGTTACATATATATATATATATATATATATTAGTCCTTAAAGTGGGAAG
>JANHGL010006621.1:33751-45816 GCA_024611195.1 Ceyx melanurus
AACTTTCAGTACTCGAAAGTGGCTATAGATCATTTAGATCACTTTCAGAACAGTCACATAGAATATTTTTGAAATAGTGAGGCTGGCACATAAGAAACCTTCTCTCTGAAACATATCTGAAGTACCAGCCTTAGAGTCAGATGAATTCTCCATTTTTATTCAGTGATATGCAGTTCTAGCAATTTCCTTTGTTCTGTTTCTAACATACGCACTTTATACAACACCTATTGGGAAAATAAAAAGAATGCCAAGACACAACAGGACAAAAAAGACTTAAGAAAACACTGTTAGTTGAAGAATAAGCAATTTTTGCATGAAGCCTGTAATGCCTGAATGTGCCTTTTTGTCAGGATGTTGTAAGCTATCTATTTATGTCTCATTTAAGGCCCTTCTAGTGATGACAGATACACCATGTTAGATTATTTGTTTCAGTCGTGTCATTATTAAAACTGTGCACAGTATTTCTGAAATTGCTTGTCCCCACATGCCAGGGATTTTTAGTCTTTATAGTATTGTAAGCTACATTCAAAGACCATGTGAGCAAAAATCATTACTGTCTGTGGGAAGCTGGAATTGAAGTGTGAAGGGCAAAGCAAGAGGACAGGCACCCAAGTTCACCCTGTCTGCTCTAGTATTCTGAGAAGTGCCAGTTGCAGCCATGAGAAGAGATTCCTTGATGGATATCTTTTCCTACTGTGAATTGATGGTGTCAAATAGCACTTTTGGAATAAAAGAGACAACAGGAAAACTACAGTATGTCACCATAGCCATTAACAAATGCAGTGCTTAAGGAAGACAAGTATTCTGAAAAAAATAAATCTTCATTCTTGGTTTACACTTCTCTATTTACTATATTCTTTTTTATTAAATGGTCATCATTTAATGAGCAGTTATGTACAATATTTACATGAACAGTAATCTCAGTGACATGCAAGTATTATTCTAAGGGCTGCTCTACAAAACAAGGTATTTCACCTCAGGATAATGTTATGGGGGAACTTGAGTCAGCAGAGCTACATTTGAAAACAGTGCTCTTACATAATCTAACAACTTGCAAATTTATGATCAGATATGCAGCACTTTTTCAGATCTGTTCACTGTACAGAAGCAAAACATTTTAGCTGAGGTTGTAAAAATTAGCTATAAAATACAGCACAGCTTCAGTAATTCGACCTAAGCATCGTCAGGATGAGATGGAAAATCAGATTTAACATGTTACGTGCTTCTCTTTTCTTTTTGATGTTAAAAGTAGGTGCAGTTATCATAGTGTAAGGACAGAAGCATCTAGTGTCTCCCTAACTCTCTTTAACAGCAGGGTGATTGGCTAAGGACTTGTCTTCTTTGATGTCAAGCTCATCCTACTTTATGTGTAAAATCTGTATTGGGTCATAGAAATCAGAAAATTCAATGTATTAAGTACACACAAAGTGCTAAGGATTTATAAAGAAAGAATATGAACAGGTTAAACTTCACATTGCTTTTACTTGTTTTGGACATAATTTCTAATTATTACAAATCAGTTATATTAAAAGTTTGCATTAGTATATCTTTTTAGTCTTTAGTATTAATATTGCTCTTTGGGCCCTTGTTTTCTTGAATAGACTGTTCATTTTTCTACATACCTCATGAAATTGTGTCTCTGACCAGGAACCATACTTATGGAAAAAAATAGCGAGTAATTATGTTACAAAGGGCTTTTTAAAATGTTTTTTTCTAAAAATCATAATACACAGATAAGCACTACTAAAAAAAAATTGCATAGTCTGCTATATTTCTTTCCTTTCCAGTGCAACCACTTCATTAACTAGAAAAGGTGTGCAAAAACTCAATATGCCTTCCTGGGAGCCACAGAGATGTTCCCTTTCCAGTCCCCTTGTGCATTAGCACCTGTGTGAGTGTTTTTGGGTAGACTCTGCTCTCTGCATTCCCACTTTCCACAGCACACCACTATGGACAATCACCTATCCTTTTGTCCTTGGTACTAAAGGAAACCTGTGCATCATGCAGTTAAAATGAAAATAAAAAATTATGTGTCACTTCCCTGCTCCTCCTGAGGTAAACATTTTTGTTCTACTGACCTGTAAGATAAAGCAGAGGTCAGGTCAAAGGATGAGCTGGAGTCCATTGGTGCAGTGTGCTAAATGCCATTAGATCCCATTGACTCTTCCAGACTTTTCCCAAGGCATTTGCCATTAGCAGCAGAGATCCAGATTTAATAACTATTTAAGTGTAACTATTGTGTTTCTTGATAGATATTGAAGAAAATTATTCACAGCATTGCATTAGGAAACCATTTTGTGTTGTCTCATGGCGAACATGTTTTATACAGTGATATTATGGGGCATGTTACTGTACAGAGCATTACTACTTTACCCAGCCTTGCTTAGCATCCCAGATCAGAATCAGTATGGCCACAATATTCTGTTAAGAGCTAATGATTTTGGAAAGGTACATATGAGACGCCTCAGACAGCCATGTCTTTCAGAAAAGTATTAAATTCTTGCCATGAGCACACACTTTGGAGGACTGAAATGGGACATCTAAACATTGAGACCCAACAGAGTAGTCTTTTAGAAAACTTTGGCCTTCATTAACACTGATGTAATGCAGGATTAATGCCATGGAGCTGAAAAGATTACAGTAACAAAAGAGCAACGTGAGACTTAGGCCTCCAAAGTCTAAAATCTCCAATATCTATTTAAAAAAGAAAAAACTTACTCTAGTATTTGGAAAATGGGGCCTATTGAAAAGCATGAAACCTCTAAAATGTTATTTGAATGCCAGAAAAGTAATAATTTTAAAAGCCAAGGTAAAAATGCCAAGAGGAACCAAAAGGAGTGCTCCAGAAATGCTAACATAGATTAATAGATTCATAGATATGTTCATTCCCACCGTGTCTGTGTGCTGGGCCAACACCTAGAGCTCCACGGGCAACTCCAGGCATCAACTGACAGTCTGTGCCCTCAGTAAAACAGGTGTCATTTCACAGAATAAAAAGATGCTAATACACCAGACATAAACTAAGGTTCCTAAGTAGAAAAAATATCAGCTTAGAAACATGTACCTTATGATGATACCTACATTTAGCTGTGACTTTGTACCCGCCCAGTGGAGAGTCATGGCCTTCCACAGCATCAAATCCTGCTGATACCAGGACAATCTCTGGATCAAACTCATGGGCAGCTGGCATAATCACAGTCCTGTAGAGCAAAAAAAAACCCCAACCTGTTAAAAAGAATATTTTTTCTTATGATATAAATGGACACAATCTCAAAAATCCCCAATATAAATTAATTAAATTAATATTTGTGGTAGCAGTCCAAAACCCAACAAAGTCCAAGGCTTCAATTAATTCATTTCTACAGTCTCTCTTTTTTCTTTTCTACAACTGAGGAAAAAAGTGCAGGTACATATGAAAGCTTCCAATATCACACAGACATCTGTGCCTGTTTAATCCTGCTGCCTATAAAAAGCTGCCTCTTCCAGGGAAGTGAGTAATGGTTTACAGAGAGCACTCAAAGCCTGGACTGCTCCAGTTAGTGCGAACTTGGTGTAAATTTGAACTATAAATTTCTTTTGGGAAAAGGTTTGCTTTCCAAACTTCTTTTTTTTTTTTTCTTCTTAACATTTTTAAATGTTTGTCGAGGTGGGGGGTGACTCTAGCAAAGGAAAAACATGAAATTCCCTTAATCAAATCCAGACTATGTTGTTAAGCCTTTCCAAGGTCAAGCATAACAAGAATGTGACAACCACAAACTAGTGACAGCAACCCCTGCTGGTGTCAGAAAGATAATTCAGCCCTTCACAGTCACAAAGATTCCACTTTTTTAACCCTTTTTTGGACAGACTTCCATAGGGTTACTCTGTCCCTTTGTTATCAGTCTTCTCCAAACTCAAAGCATGGAAGAAGTGTGTTGGAGGAGAAGATAAAACCCTGAATTCTGCACTTGCCTTCTTTCGGGTTGACTTTCTGAAGGGGAGGTGTCAGGATGGAATTTGCACCAGTGTGACAAACACTGAGCCTGTAATGACTGCACTAACTCAGGGGGACATCACTAACATTAAAAGGCAAATACTCAAATGAGTGTTCTATTCCCAACATACTAAGTCAAGGAAATCCCAATTGGTCTACGCTGGTCAAAATCTGAAGATTAATTTTGCACATGTGCAATCCTATCTTAGTTCAATATTTATTTATGTATTTATTTATTTAATATTTAATCAACTCAGGCCAAAGAGATCATGTTTTTGTTGAAACATTTTCCGTGGGGGGAAAAAAAAAAAAAAGAAGCAGCGTATTTTAACAACTCTTTAGGTTTTTCTTTAATTTCTGATCTGTTTCTTATAAACTTCATTTTGTTCTTATGTCCTGAAAGATAATTTTAATGTTAAGAAAATGTTCCTTTTGCTTGTTAGAGAAAAAGATAATTCAAATTAAGTAAAAAGTCTGTCTGGGCATACAGCATTTCAGTGAATATCATTTTAGATTTACATAGAAAAAAAGGAGAGAGGAAACTTCATATTTTTTTTCTGGTGATTCTGCTGAATTGCACCATAAATGTCTACAGGCAAAGTGATATATCTGTGAAATATTCCTTTTTTTACAAGTCATTAGTAGGCCTGTGCTGAAGTATGGGTTCCAGTATTGAGCATTTCACTTCAAGAAGGATCTAGACCAACATGAGAGAAGCAGAAAAAAAAAAAATAATCTTAAACAGTGACTTAAGTGGATAAAAGTATAGAATTATTTGATTCACATGAGAGTAAACATTAAAAGACTCCATGAATACGTAAGTGGTTGTTGCAAGAGGAAATAACCTGTTCTGCATTTCCATTGTGGGTAGGACATGAAATAGTTGAAGCAGGAAAGCTGTAGTTCAGACACTGGAAAAAGCTTTTTAATAGTAAGGATAAATTAGAATAATTTAAGTAAAATGCTTAAGAAAAATGAATAGTCTCTGTCTCTTTAAGTTTTTTATAATAGGTAAAACAAATGTCTGTCAAGCTTGCTACAGGTTTAAAATGACATGGCCTTGAGGCAGAGGTCAGATAACTTATCTTTTAGGTCTTTCCCTATAGTTCTATGATGTGTAACTATAAAATGCACAAAGTATATTATATGAATAATTACATTAGATATAAAATCGACTGAACATTTTTTGCAGGCTAACCTCCAGAAAAGTAATGAACAAGATAATGATATCAAGATCTCCTTTGCAACCACATCTTATCTTTCTTATTTACATACCTTCTGATATGCTAATTACATGTTCATTGTCTGAAGCCACAAATATTTCCCAACCTTTCCCACATCTGCAACACATGTGGCGTGGATCCTGGTTGGTGGTGAGGACTGTGGCTGATAGGCAATCTTCATCTGTCCCCATAGCACCATAGAAACATGTATCTTATGCACTGAAAGAAGGAGGGATCCTATGGAGAACCCTCCCTGTCTGCAGCCACTTGAGCTTTTACCCTCCTCCTCTCCATTCACAGCTCCTCAAATTCAAGGCAGGCTCTGTTTTTTACTCCTTCATGTCAAATAAAGAGGCAACATGATGCAGTAGAGCACAGACAGTGCTCAGGAATCAGAGGATGGTGTTCATTGCAGGTAGAAGCTCTGGAAACTGAAGTTGCTGAGCACTAACAAACCAGGCTAACACAGAACAGGATTTTTGAGCATCATAGAATTTGAAACATTGGGAAAATCTACCAGACATCTACCACATTTCAAGATCTTACTCAAAGCATAAAGATGTCAGCACATTTCTTTCTTTATAACTTGGGCAAAACAACACATATGACCCTTAATCTCATTCTTATTACCAGCAAAAAATGATGTAGCCACAGTTTCTTCAGAATTTTTGGCAAATAAATATGTCTGACATGAAAATTGCCAGCCACCCTGGGTAACATTAATAAAATTATTAAATACTGAAAGCAAGGTCTTTCAACACGAAGCACCAGGAATAGCTATTAACACCATCTTTAATAGTAATGAACAGGAAATAGTAGCATATTCATAAATCTCTACAGAAATGATATATAGGAATCTCAGTTAAAGGTAGGAGAAAGCTATAAGGATAATAACCAAAGGTTAGCTTATAGAATTCACTGTTCTGCTACAGCTTTCAGACAAATGACACTCACAAGTCTCTAAATTAAAGAGAGGACCATATAGACATCTAGTTCCTAAATCCCTAATCCACTCTTCCTCTACATGAATGAACAGGCATTTAAGGTTGCTCCTCTTGAATAACTACTCTGATATCTCTGCTTAGAGGAGAGCTGCTTCATGTCTGGAAAACATCATAGCAGTTTGTTTTTGACTTTGTGAATTAAGGTAGAGCCTCTCTAACCTTTGGCTTGCCCTGGGAAGAAGTCATTTGAGACACAAAACATACAATGTAAATTCCTTCACAAAAGCAACAGACACTTTCTGATTTTACAAAGTGCTCTAAGGAATCATATATATGCATTTTAAAATATAAACTAAATTTCACCAGGACTTAAATAAAGCTTTCTGCCACTTGCCACCTCTCAAGCTTCAGCACCTTCATTATCCATGAATAACTGTCTTTACAAAAATGCTTTGAGGCTGGTACTGTAGAGAAATCCTCCACAGCACACTGGATTCCATCCCTCTTCTTGACTCAAATGTGACATGAAGCTCACTTCTTAAACATGCTCCTCACTTCAGAAGAGTGAGGAGAGTTGGACAGTCAGGGATGTTTCACTGTTTCTTGGGAGTAGAGAATCACCAGACTCTGTATCTTGCTCCTTTCTCATCTCATCTACACTCTGGAAAGCTCAAGGTATAAGAAAGAAAAGTCAGCTATTGACCACCTTCTTGGGAGCTATATGACCATAGCACTTCCATTCTCAATTGCCCGAGAACAGAACCCTCCAAATCAGATCATAACAGTAAATATGCTTTTTTTTACACTAACAGATACTCATGTTAACCTTCCCAAATTCCTCAGATCAACCCGATGCTCAGAAGTCACATTGCAGCTGGAAGGATATGTTAAGCTAAGGTGTGAATGGTCAAAACACTGCCCAGCAGAAATCCTTTGCAAGTGTGAACAGGCAGCCTGCACTCAGAACTAGGTAGGAACAGTCATCCTCAGCAGAAGTAAGAACTATGACTTGGCTTTGGGCCACAGGTCACCAGACAGTTACAGGCTGGGGAGTGGCAGGCCATGAGCTTCCTGCTTGAAGCCATTTGGCCACGGGGGTTATCAGCAAACAGAATTTAATGCTAGGATTTTTGCCATGATGAAATGAGTAGTACTGTCAGAAGTAAATGTTATTTTTTCACTATGACACACTCTTCTCCAATCTCTTCTCCAAAGAAAACAGAACACGTAACAGAGAGATATTTGTTTTTGATCCTGAATGATATAGAAGCATAGATATCTGATATATCATGTTCATCTAATGATGACAGCAGTTGCAGGGTCATCCTGCCTGTCTATTTCTTTCTTTTCTCTCACATTTTCATAATAAACATGTCAAAGCCTGAAAACTTGAGTGACTGGATCACAGGAGTTAGTTATCCATGATAAACTGCAGTTACCACGAAACTCTGTCTTCCAGCCCAAAGCAATGCAGATCCTCCTCTAAGGCTGATGGTACTGGGAACAGAGCATGGCTGGGAAGCTGAAAAGATTCCTTTTTGTCCCACTAAGATTTCCCCAAAGAATTAGTGTGTTCCATTCGGGTATGCTGCTGTCTGCAGAGAAGCCAAGGGATGGCTTCCAGTTGGGTGTAGTCCTAGAGAAAATATTAGGCATGTGATCCTCCCCCTGCCCCCTCTCCCCCCAGTCTGAACATCAGATGCAAGACATTAAAGAGATTCTACCAAGGGACTCTGTTCCTTTTATTCTCCCATTCTATTTTTGTACATTTAAAGCACATGGTTAGGATGCTCCCAAACATTTGTTCTCCCAGAAGAGACTGCAGAGAATTGCCCAGAAATTGCTCTCCAAGTACCATCACACAGAGCTGAAAATCTACAAATAAAATTAAGCTGATGCAAATAGCTACAATTCTTCTGCTGTGTTGGTAATTTAAAAAGGAAACGAGCAGGAATACCAGCCCAGGACAGTAATTTATGTAACCAGGAGGAAAAAAATAAAAATCCACACTGTTCTAAACCTGCAGATTGGAATGGTTTCGAAGCATAAATTACTTGCTCTTTCCCTAAAATCCTCCAGTGTTTTCATCCAGTGCTCTCAAAGTACTTTCAGTACATTAATAAATGAAAAGACTCATATATCTTCAGCTGGTATAAATCAGTATAGCTGGTTTTGATTGCATAGTCCTCTAAAGCAAGCATTTTTTGTACCCACTTCACAGATGAATCAGCTAAAACGAAAAGCTGGTAAAAGACTTGAATAAATTACCTAGTTGTTCCTGGAAAAACTTTGGAAGAATATGCAGAAAACTCTAAATCCACTACTTCGACTATTAGAAAATACTAAAAAACCACTGTTATTTATTCAGTTCTATCAGAGCTGCATTCTGTAAGAAACACAATGTATTAGTGCTATCAGAGTGGGGGTTTTGTCACCAGACACAGACCCAAACTGTTCTTTGAAAGAATGTGAGACTGGCAAGTTTCTGTTCCACGTCCCCCAAATAATATGTTGTGCCAAGCAATCACTGTTTTCCTATCTTAAAATGAATATGAAATTAACATATTAAATTAACTAAGTTCATAGAATCATGTCAGGGGTTGGAAGGGAGCTAGAAGATCATCTAGTCCAACGCCCCTGCCAGAGCAGGATCAGCTGGATCAGTGCATCCTGATATGAATAGATCACAATATATTTAAGATTACTCAACAGGTATGTGGAAATTAAGGTATCATTAATCTTATATGTTTGCCCATTTTAATGTAACATAAGATGAAGTAATGGAAAACTCACAGAAAGCACCTATCTTGTACAAATACTGGAATTTTTTTTCCTCCTTATTGAGTTTATACCACTGTTTCTTACTAAAAATTTGATTTACCTTCATGACATTTCTTAATGGCAGTTCTACTTTCAGCCCATGTTAACCAAGGCCAATCCTGAGTACCTTCCCCCAAAACTCCTTCCTCTCATCTGGATTTCAGCATTGTCCTGGACTTATTCTACAATTATGCCCAAATCTATTTCATCTGTATTAGTTTCTAAATTATATTTTAAGTAAGTTTTATCCTTATAGATTTCTTTTTATATCTTTTGTTTTACCCTTATAGGGTTTTTTTTAATATTTAAAAAATAATTTTATACTTCCCTATTTTTTATAAGCACAGACAACAATCTTGCCTTACTTTTATTTTATAGTTAGCTTAGTTGCTTTCTAAAGATACAAAATATATTTTACTTTCATTCTTCAAGGGGCAAAAGGTACCAAGCAATACAAAATCCTCACTACTGTAAATCAGAGTCATTTCACTGGGATTTACACATGGTATTAAATTTAAGCACACGCCAAAGTGTTTAAAGGGTCAAGGTATTCCAGGATGTACCCAAGTTAGAAATGTCAAGTATTATAATTATAGGAATATGAAAGTGCCACTGAATGAAAAGTTTTAGAAACATCAACAGCTTTGGGGTTTTGTTGTTGTTTTGGTTTAGGGTTTTGTTTTTGTTGTTTATTTTTTCTTATTTTGTTTTTGTTGTTGCTTTATTTTTGTGGGGGTTTTTTGTTGTTGGTTGTTTGGGTTTTTTGGGGGCTTTTGAAGACATTTTCAGAGCCTAAGGCTATTATTTGTGGGTTCCTTTTTAAATGAATAATTATTTTGGCATCCTGCTTGTGAGTTTCCTGAATTCTATCACATCTGGAATTGCAACATCTCAAGCACTCAAAAAGCAGAAGAAATACTGACTACAGTATCTGCTGATCTTTCAATTATTATTTTCAAAGGTGGTTTCAATGTCATTACAAGGACACATTTCTACATTTGATCTACACTATGCCTCAGTCAGTCTCTGAACCAGTACAAGAAGAATGAAAATAAGAAGACACCAAACAGGGAAATGATGAGAAAAATACTATTTTTAATCAAAAAAGAAAAATTCCCTACATTTTAATCTTTTCTTTATTTCTCAGGTCTGAAATAAAGCTCACTGGTAGCATGCCACCTTGTGCAACACAAAGAAAACTTCATTTGCTAAGTTCCAGCTGGTAGCTGAAGGACTGATGAGCTGTAAAACTGAACAGGATCTATGAGAAGGAGGAAATCTGCAAGGATGGGGCTTAAAATTAAACACTGCATGACTTAGAATAGTATCACCCATAGCAATAAAATATAATTAAATAAATATGGAACCCCTCCATTTTACGTCAATTACTTTTCTATCAAAGCCATTCCAAGATGTCTGGAAAATGGTACTGACACATACATACACTGCCAAATTTTACCCTCAAATATAATTTAAGATAGCACTACAGCACTTAGCTTTCACATTGTAATATGGTCTTACCAGAAAAATTAATTCTGTGCCCATTTCTTATTATTTTATGGGAAAAAAAAAAAGAAAAAAAAGAAGAAAAAAGAAAGTAACTCTTTACAAGCTTTTTGTTTCCATAAATACAGCAATCACATTTGGTGGTAGTTTTAGTTTTCTGTTTGAAACTTTGCATGGCTGCTTAGAAAACATATTACATTTCTATCAAGCCTGAGTACACTAGTGTATTTTCTATAACAAAATAACTATCAGTTCTATCTTTCTACTAAGTAACTTCTTTCAACAGCATTTTTTTCATAAAAGTCACTGGAGCTGACCTAAAATGTTAACATAATAAACTAATAACACTGCTATAAACAGATCACTGCTCCCAGTAAATGTTATTACATAGTAATAAGATTGCTCCTAGGAAGACAAAAGTGTTATGATGTCAGAAACAGTTAAATACAGAGGCAAATCTTCCACAATGTGTTGCATTTATACAGTTCACAAACTGAATGAGAGTAGTGTCCTCTCTGTGGAGTTTCTTATTTCTATGAAAATGCACATTATTTTGAGCATATTCTACCTATCAGTGTAGTTTCAGAGTACTGGTGGAATTGGGGAAAAGAAGGAAACAAATAAATTAAAATTAAAATAAATTAAAAATAGAAGATGGCTCTGGAGTCTAAATCATAGAATCATAGAATCATAAAGTTTGTTTCTAGGTACAAAATGCACTCTCCTCCTTTATGAGAACACTTCAGAAAAGCTTTCCAGTTTGGGCATCTAGAAAACAGTTTGACAAACAGCAGGAAAAAGGAAAATACAGTACCTAAAATTTACTGCTATGGATTGTACAACAGCTCAGTCTGCAATGTTAACAATCTGCTTATGTCAACACTGAAGTGATTACTGAAGAAGTTTAAAGTACTTTCCAATTCTTGCAAAAGTGAGATGTGGGGAAGAAGGAGGGTAAATCTTATTAAAAAATGCCTAGGGAACTGGAGTGGTTGCATTTTTTATGGGAGCAATTGGTTGAGTGGATAAAAGGTACAGAAATCCCTTGGAAAAAAAAAATATTTCATCACAAAATTTGCTGAATATCTCAAAATCCATTTTGCCATGAAGGGGACTTTTATTTTTTGCTCATTTTTAAATGAAAACAAATACTTTCTAGAAATCAAATTGTTCATCAAGGTCATAGCCATCCACAAAAGCATCATTTTTCACATGCTGTATTTGTCAACATGACTGTGAATACAAAATACATGATGTTGTCTTAATTTTTTTCTCAGAGGCCTCTACATATTCTCATTTGCAAATGCTTTCTTCCTTTGTCTTGTATTTCCTTATGTATACTCATAACAAATTTTAAAGGTATTTTCTCTGTGTGTGGCTTTCTGGCTTAGCATGAAACAGAAATTTCACAAGTTTCTGCATAGCCACTATTATTTTATATTTTATATTGTCATTATTTATATTATTTTATATTGTCATTATTCCTTTGAAGTAATGCTATTCAGAAGATTGCTCCTATGGCTGAGCTTATTTTTCAGCTCTTACGAGGTATTCTTTCATAGGGAAGACACAGACATATGTCACTTCCTATACTTAAAA